>LWCB01007172.1:0-10651 GCA_001630525.1 Coelastrella sp. M60 | reverse complement strand
ATCCAATGTGTGACACATAAAGGCGTGCTTCTGGACCCAAGCGCCGTCCAAAGTCGAATTCAGATTACCTGGAAGAAACGCATATGATCAACACAGGAATGTCCGCAATGATAGTGTTCTGCAAATTCATGTCCTATAGAACTTCTGTTGAGCATGCGAGTAGATAAAGAACCTCTTTACTTGGTTGAACCAAAGATGTCATCTAGATAACTGGTCCATCCTTGAGGGGTAGCTTCAAGTTCGGAAGATTTGGTTTCTGCAGAGGCTTCCTATACAAAGTCAACAACTGCTGCCTATCACTTGTAAGCAGATGAGCCATATCACTATTTTGAAGTTAAACTTCAAGTGGCGCTTATGAGGCTTAATATCAAAACCAGAATCATCTGGATTGGGTTGGTTCATCATGCCAGCACTGACCCTAGCATTGCACACAACAAGAATCAGCAAACTTGTCATTTTATCCATTACATGTGCAGTAGGTCCATGCTGTAATTTAGAGCTGCAATCAACGAAACCAGTCTGGGGCTGTTGCTGCAGCAAGTCAGAAGCATGGATGAGCATGAGCCAAATCACTCTTTTTGCTCAGAGCGGCGAACGAGGATGGCACTGCTGGCAGGTACTACGGATGACTAGGGTTATTGCATCAAACAAATTAGAGATGAACCCAGAGGTGGCTCAGTTATGCATTATTGTGCTTGTCAAGCTCCCATAGCTACCAGCTTGTGGCACAATACGTCTGTAGCACGAGCCACAATCACTCCTCCTTTGCACTTTTGATCCATGCAGTGACTTTGAATGTGATTCATTGTGCCAAATCTCCAGGAGGAGGGGGGGGAGTAAGGGATGGATGGTAAGCCATAGCGTGCGACAGGGACAGGGATGGCGATGGCGATGGCTGCCGATAGAGGTCTACCTTATCTCTCTATAGGATAAGGCAGACAAGTATCATGATTCATATTGATCATGACACCGTTTCTGACCATATCTGCTATGGTGAATCATAAGTGTTATGACCACAACGCTGCAGTGGATGGTATGGTGCACTATAATGGTATGGTTTATCATAGGATATTGGCATTGCATAACAGCAAGATGGCAGATTTTGTGAATCGAAGTAGTTTAGACGTAAAGAGCACATCAAAAGCGTGCAAATGCAGGCAGGTGTGATTTGCAGCGAATGCAGGCAGTGAGTCAACCATTAATAACAATGTGACTATAGTGCCTGGGTTGGTTAAGTATCCCGCTAGAGTTCTTCATGCACCCGTCTCCATCCCACAGCAAGTGAACAACCACATTGTACATGTCTGACTCTGAAATACTGTCTCTGACCATGCTGGTACATGTAAGGCAGATCACATCAACAGTACGCAAACAACAACTCCATGCAGGCTACTATAGAAAACATGCAGCCACTTGATTGAACCTGTGCCACTATCGTACATGTAGCAGCTACCCATAGGCATAGGACTAGCAGCTGTGATCCGAGGCATCATGCCGAGTACCACCGAAACTGGTCGTTGTTGGGATAACGCTATTTTATCCCATGCAGACACTCACCTTGCGTGCTTGCACATTCTCCTGCACCGTGCTTCTCGCCAGCAGCAGCTGTACCACATATGGGCGCTTCACCAGCAGCAGCCGCTTAACAACATTCGTAATCTCAAACTTCTTAACAATTGACTACTTGTGCGGTAAGCCTCGCGCTCAACGATCAAGGCACGTGTGCTTATAGGCTCTCTCGCTGCACAAGTTGTGCAGCACAACTGATTGCAATAAACAGCTCTACGTTGCTGCAGCTAACAGGCTGGCATAATGCGCTTCCAAGACGATAACACATAACGTAGTCCATGACTGCGTCAAACCTTTTATGGGCAAGACAGATTCGGACGTCTCACGCAAACATAAGTCCTAGAGCTCCAATTGAAGCACAGCGTGCCATCACGCGAATCAGTATGTAAATCAGACATTATTCTGTATATTCATCACAACAAGCTGTGCATTCACAGCAATGCTATCTTTCAGCAAAACGCACTGCCATGATCCGCGGCCCGCTTAGCCACACAACAGCCAATAACACCGCAACAATTACACTGCTAAAGTTGCAATACAAAGTTTCTGGCTTTCGTCTCATCCGCAATCAAACTACACTGCATACGGCACTACACTAGTACTGGTAACCAAACCGTGGTGTCTTCAAATCCCACTTTTCACCAAGCAGATTTATATTAAGATCATTTGTCAGCTCGCATTGTTCGCATGTCATCGGCTCGGCAAGCACACACGTGCGCGCGACCGCGGACCCCGCCGAAAGTTAGAACTTCACCCCAAACCGGGCACACAGCGCTGTGAACGCAATTTGTATCAATTCATTTGCAAAGAGGAACTTACTACCTTACATCCAGAACTGCACAGCATCTACTGTGGACCACCGCGGACCCCCGCCTCATTGAAGCGATTCAGAAGCGCCCACCGCCACGCAATGTGAAGGAGACCCTGTCCTTTCTGGGTCTATGCAATTATTACAGAAGGTTTGTGGAGAATTATGCTACCATTGCAGAGCCACTGACAAGAATTTGTGGCAAAACCAGGACATGGACTTGGGGGCAAGAACAACAACATGCTTTTGAAACCCTCAAACACAAGTTGGTAACAGCCCCTGTGTTGCGCACAGCCAACTATGACCAGCCCTTCAAGCTGATCACTGATGCCTCTCAGCAGGCATGTGCTGCCGTCCTGACCCAACGAGAGCCTGAAGCCCCTCACAATGAGTATGTGGTGGGTTACTGGTCCTGTAAGAACAACAAGGCAGAATCAAACTACTCAATCACGGAGCTGGAGATGCTTGCAGTTGTCAAGGCTATAGAGCACTGGTCATCAATCTTGTATGGTACACCTTGTGTGGTGGAAACTGATCATGCAGCACTACAATACCTACTCACCAACAAGAAGCTGAAGGGCAAGCTGGCACGCTGGGCCCTGAGGCTGGCACCATACAACCTGAAGATTGAATGGAGGCGTGGTAAGACCAACAGAGCAGACTGCCTGACAAGAGGCTACTCAGATGAAGAGACGGACAGTACAGATGCTGATGAAGCACCTTGTGCAGTACAATCCCAGTCTTATCATCACAACACCGCTGGAAACACAACCGAGAATCAAGCGGTAGCGGGTGAAGCCAACAACATCCCTACAGTACAGATGCTGCACCAGATTTACAACTGCAACCCGTCAGAAGACATGACAGGCATACCTCCCTTGGACCCAAATGACACCACTGCTGAGCCAGTGCCGAACCAAGCTGCTCCATCCATGCCAGCAGTCCCTGACAACATACTGCTATGTCCTGAAGTATTGCTTGATAGCTGGAGTAATGAACAAGAGAGCCCCTCCCATTCCAGCAGTGTACCAACACCTCCTGAGTGGTTACTCCGCCCCCTGCCATATCTCCCCTGGGTACCTGAAAATGAAGGAAGGTACAGACCCATGAGGATCTACATTGATGGCAACATTGGTGTAGGAAAAAGCACAGTTATGGCTCATCTACAACAACACCTGCCGAGTGAGTGGACCATTGTCACAGAACCAGTGGACGACTTTGAAGACTTGCTGGCACCCTTCTATGATACACCTCAGAGTTCCACAGCCAAGCAAAGTGCTGCAGCACTGTTACAAATTGCAGTGCTGAATGCTTATGCAATCAGGACCCCTGAACCTGCAACCGCTGCAAGGGTGGTAATGGAGCGTGGACCCTGGTCATCCTTGGCTGTATTCCTGCCAGCACAGGATCTCCCACACAACATTGAACAAGTTGTATATGACACTGCCCACAACATGAAGGATACACTGGCCAAGGCCTTGCCCACTGCCATCATCTATCTGAATGCCTCACCTGAGCTATGCTTGGAGCGCATCAGATCCCGCAACAGAGCTGGTGAAGAGATGATCACACTGGAGTATCTGCGGCTTCTGGAGAGTTACTATCATGATGCCCTAAAAGGATTTGTGGGCCCAAAGATCACCATTGATGCCACTCAAGCCCCAGAGCTGGTAGCATCTGCAGTGTTGAATGCAGTGACAGCACTGTGTGAAGCAACTTGCCACCCGTACAACTTATACCTACCCCACAGGAACCCCACTGATGACAATTACATGGGCTCAGTCCCCAGACCTTTGCAAGTAAGATCCCACACTTCTCTGGATCGCACCTATCCTGCCCGGATATTCATGATGCACACAGCTCCTGGAACAACAAGAGCACCAGACCCCACTCCCAGCACCGCTGCCTATACCCCCAAGCAAGATGAAGGAGCCTACTTTCCCTATGTTGCAACCCCACTGTACCTGATGTATCAACCTGTCACTGAATGCCCCGTACTGTTTCAGTTGGGCCCAGGTGAATTTGCATTCAGCGCAGAATTCAAGGCCTACTACTTGCACAGGTATGGAGAGCCCTTAAACCCTGAGCTACGGATTGACAACTGGCGTGCTGTGGAGATGTACTCCATACTTGGCCCCTGCAGGTCAAATGGCAAGAATGCAAATATTGGCATAGCTATTGCACCCCGCAAGGCATTGCCTGCCTTGAAGATTGCAAAGATGCACAACAATGGCATGGAAACTGTATATGTGGATACAGAGCTCTATGCAAACATTCGGGAGCAACAGATGATACAGCAGGAACCAGCCTTGGCAAAGTTGGGAAGCTCTGGGTCAGAATTCTCGCTGAGACAATCTCTACTCAATGAAGGTTATCAACTAGACTCTTAGATCAGACTGGTTCGCATAAGACCCCTGCTTCAAAGCGGACGTGTTTTACCCATGCAACAACCCAACACCCTCAACCATTCATCAATTCACCCCTTGGAGCAAGAATGCTTACCTGCTGACCATGACAACACCACCGAGCTGGAAGTTGAAGCCTCTCAGGCAATGCTGAGGCTCGCTAGCAGCCTGCCCCACCCAGACCCTGGACGTGACTGCATCACCATGATGACAGAGCCTGCACAGCCGACCAGCAGAAGAAAAACATCAAGTAAGCAACCCACACGGAGCATATATATGCAACAACCTGCAAGCAAGGCAACCAAACCCATTGCAAGACGCAAGAAGCCTAGGCAGGATGCTGCCTATATCCCGCCTGCATCACACACAGATGCAGATGATTCTCGTTCATCCATCGACCCTGCACTCAAGTGCACGTTTTGCAACAAAGACAACCAACCAGAACTTCTGGTGCTATGTGACGGCTGCAACAATGGAACACACACTTACTGTGCAAACCTGTCTGGAATACCTGCTGGTAGCTATTACTGCCCCACTTGTGAAACAAACAAACCTGTGGAGCCCAGCAGTGGTGAGCACTCTGAATATGCTCCAGATAGCGATTCTGATGATGACATGCAATCCGACACAACACCAGAGCAGACCCCCAAGGTCGCCAGCAGAAAGACAAGAAGGGCGACTGTACCCACAACAGAAGATACCAATCCCACCGACAGTCCCATGGACCTGAAAAAGAATTCAAAGAGTGACAATGCTGAACAGCCTGTTTCAACAGAATTGGATGACGAAATGGAAGATATTACATGTGACCAATTCCTTCCATGTGACATACATGAAGACCGCGCCGTGTTACATTATCTGCAGAACCACACACATGATGATCAACTACTACCACAGACGTCAAGAGCTGCAATGAAGCGGGAGATAAAAAGAGTTGAAAGGCGAGCGGCCAATTACAGGTGGAGCTCAGAAACAAACATGCTATACAGGAGACCAGATGGTCACAAATACACCCAGGAAAGGGAGGTTCCTGAACCTGATGCCCGCAAGGACTTGATTTGGTCATTTCACACTGAGCTGGGCCACTTATCTGCAACCAAGACTGCCAGTCTTCTGGCGGAACGATATTATTGGCCAGGCATAGTGTTGCAGGTCAAAAGAGTGCTCCAGGGCTGTGAAAACTGTTTACGCAATCGAGCACTCTTCAGGCAACAGCCTGAGCTCAACCCCTTACCTCCAAGTAAGCTATTCCAGAGATGGTACGTCGACACCCTTGGCCCACTGCCAACAACGCCCAATGGAAACAAGGCCATCATACTGGGTGTCTGTCATGCATCCAGATATGTAGAGGCTAGTGCTGTACCTGCATCAAATGCAGATGCAGTATGTGCTTTCATCATGGACCGCATCGTTGCCAATCATGGAGTTCCTGAAGTCATCCAGACAGACAATGGTACAGAGAACAACAATACATGGGTTTCAAGCCTGTGCACCCGACTTGGAGTAACCCTGCTGCACGGCAGTGCACACAATGCCAAGGCGCAAGGTGCCGTGGAGGCTGTTGTGAAGCAAGTCACTTATGGTTTGCAGAAAATGGTCACTGACTATCCAAACTCTTGGGATTACCATCTACCAATGGTGTTGCTGGGCCTACGTACTGCTAAGCACTCCATCTCCAAGGTGCCACCAGCGCTTGTGGCTACTGGCATCAGGTACTGCTTACCTGCTGAACGTCGCAGACTGGCCGCTGCTAAAGCACTCATGGAAGGTCAAGCATCCACTTCAACTCCTGCTGCCCCAGTCGGACCTTGGGCCACTGCATTGGTAGCAGATGAAGCTCAGGCTGAAGATGAAGCAACACCAAGCACTGGACTTGTGAAAGTAAAGCAGGAACCTACAGCTCAACAACTGAAACAGGAACCAATCACCACTGCAACTCTGAAGGAGCCCATTGACACCAAAGAAGCAACAGCAAAGCCATACATCAGCTTGGTCAGCAGCGAATCAGATGGTCTGGATCCTGGAACACGCCTACTCATGCAGACCCGACCCAGTGAGCAACAACAACTGCTGGCCAAGTTGGAGGAAAATACCTTGAAATCTCAAGAGAAGCAGCGTCGTGACTTCCGCAAACGACATCACACGACTACGCCCAGCGATGTCATGCCCCCAGGAAGCTTCGTCCTTATGCGGAGTCCACAAACAACAAAACTACATCGTCATTCAGCTACTGAAGGTCCTTACAAGCTCGTGAAGTACACCAGAGAAGATATGTCGGAAGCCATCCTTTCGGAAGTGACAGGCAAAAAATGGAAGTGTCACGTATCAAGGTTAAGCCCCTGGTCGTCTGATCAACCCAAATAAAGTCTTGCACATCAGTGCAGTCGCGATTGAGCCATGGAAGACAGTCCCCACTCAAGCCCTAGTTAACAGGTGACTGTATAACGCCACCAACGGACGTGCACCCTAAGTAAGGAGCAAACTCCCCTAAACCTATTTCAGTATATCTCGTCATTGTGGGCTTCGTACCTCAAATTACACTCTGGAGACCTCATTTCAATCAACTTTGGCAAAACCTACAGGCAGCAGCTGCTGTGTGGGCTGTGGCAAATGGATACCCTCTATCCGCTGTATCTGCATACTATTGTATTGGTTCATATTCCCTCCTATACCATCTACTATACAATGCTCGTTGAGGCCTCTATAAGACGCACTCCCGTTTCGCTCAGAACACAACTGCAGCCGCACGCACAGCTCTTCCTCTATCACAACCCAGTCCTCACTCCTTCCAAGCTCAACTACAACTATGTGGTCAGTGGCAGCTGCCAACAGCAACGTTCCCAGTCGCTACCAGCCCGCGAGGAGATTTCTACAGTTGCAGAAGTCAGCTCACCCCCTTGATACGGAGCATCAGTTCACGGTCAGTGTTTTACCTGGACGTGGAAATGGAGACGCGACCTTCGCGGTCGCAACTGGCAACCCTTTTGAGCAGGTACTTCCCGCGCCCGGTACCTACTGTTCACTTCAGAAGTCTGCCACGTATCTATCTTACACCGTACAACATATCAATTCATCATATCTCTACCTTGCTGACGGATACCCCTCTGCGCTGTCTGCTCTCGCATCTGCAGATTAGGGTGTCTGCACCTCCTGCAGATATGATTCTGCATGCTCCTGCAGCTGCCAGTGGCTGGACCCCCTGGTCCAGTATTGCAGCACAATTTGTCTCTGGCTTCCGCATCAAAAGGGATAAATATGATCTGTATGCCGCCCTCCAGCACTTCCCATTCTTCCAAATTGGGCTAGGTGTCAGCACCCGTATGGGACTGTGTTCCCTGTACACCACAGCTACTCTGTACGACACTGCACAAATCATCAAAGCCAACGATTTGTTGAGCAACAACTATGTACAGGCCATCATAGCTGGACTTCAGGCAAAACAGACCTCTGCATCTGCTATCACCGCAGCCTCTGCCAAAGGAGAAGGCAAAGCATTCATCTCGCAACTGTCTGCCTTGAACACCAACAACCATCAAGGTATCTGCACCATGATGCCTGCAGCCTCAGAGGCATACCTGGTCGACTTCATTCCCGGAGAAAACTGGCAAGGTAAGCTCTCTGAGCAGTTTGATGTGGGCTGCAGTCAGATGCACATCAATCATTATGCCATTATGGCAGGAACCATATGTTATTGCTGTGCATCCTACTTCCCTGGCAAGACAGCAGTGATCCATTTCTGCTCGAGCATCAGAGCGCACACTGTTTCTGATGTAGTAGTTCAGCATAACCCTGTCAAGAGCTATTGCTGAATGTCATGGGAATCAAGGACCCAACCCCAGACACCACCTTCTCTGTGAATAACTGGTATCAACTCCACTATTCTGCGTTGCTCTGCTGTTCTTGCTTCCAGAGCTATTCACGCTCATCAAGTTCACAGGCAGGGACCTTCACTGTGTGGACGTCACCCATGTCCGCATCTTCAGGAGTGACAAAGTCACTGCCCACTTCACAGGCAATGATCTCCATGTATCCACAGGCTTGGTCATGAAGTATATCGAGCCTTTAGGAGGGTTCCACTATGCAGTCCTCCCCTTCCTAACAGCCAACTTCCCCTGGGACAAGAAACTGTTGCAGCTGCTTAAGAAGAACGGCCACCTGTCACGCTGCATGACAATGGGCAGCAAACTGGTGCAGGGAGAAGAGCTTGCTGATCACTTCAAGGTGTCCCTGCGGCTGGCAGGGCAGCAGGTTGGAAAGGAGCAGGGTGTGTTTGTTTGGGACAACCCTGAGAACAGTTGTGGTAAGGACTTCGCTAAGTTGGCATCAAGCATTGGAATCAATCTGCTGAAGGACAATGCCCCATTCTCGACACGTATGGCCTGGATGGACTTCACTGCCCCTGCTGTGAAGCTGGAGATGGAAGAGACCTCGGTCTATGCACAGTGCACAGCAGCAAGTGACACCCTCAACACAACTGCTGCTGCTGCACCCTCAGCTGCTGCTCCCGCCGCTCTTGCAGCACCTGCCCCACCCAGTGACAGCAACTACGTATCTGTGGGAGGTATGGATAGTCTCCAGGCCCCCTACAACCCCATCTGGAATGCTCAGACCATACCTGGAACCCCATTCAGCACCGCGTACGCAACTCAAGAGCTGGTACCCAACATCCATGCAGCCTTGGAATTTGGAGTGGATTTGGACGCTCAAACACTGGCAGCCCTGCTCAGGAGCCGCGATCAAGCAATGGCAGATCAGAACTGACTGGTCATCACACGCCCTGAACTGGATACTGGTCTACATCTGGATGTTGCTCTCAACCAGTGCAAGCCATGTCTACAGTCTACAACTTGTCAGCACAGCCACACCAATGGAACCCGGTTGCTGAGCTTTGCTACCACTCAGCAACACAAGTCACCTTGTTGGAGCGTTTCTATTCAATCTACAAGCGGAAGTCTTCTTTGGCCAATGGCATGATGTAATAAGGTCTCTTCGCAAGTGCATGGTTGGGCTTATTTGCATATCGGCAACAGTTTGCAAATCCTATCTTTATGTATGCTTGTGAGCTTAATTGGTATTCATCAACCAGCAGGAAGGTGATTGTTATTGCTATTGTCCCAGAGCTGTACTTCATGAGGGATTAATTGGCTCGGAGTTTGATGACTGACTTCCACTTGTACAATACATGACGTGACAAGCACTTGGCGCACATGCAGATCAGCGGTGAAGTGACAACCTGCGAGAAGACTCATATCAATACAGCAAACCATTACCTGCTGTTGTACCAATACTTGGTTGAAGGTATCCCAATCGTTCATTGAATTCTCAAGCAAAATATTTATCTGGTCCAAGCATGGCCATTCTGGCCCGGCCTTTCGCATGCTTTCAATGTATCATATAACCACATGCAACGTGTTTACATACACACGACATCGGGCTACTGATGCTACATACCCTCAGTTGTGTTATGGCAGGGAGGTTACAGCAATTACTGTTGTATAATATCAGGCCTCTTATATTGTGGAGACGTGTCGGTGAAGATTCATATCCTGTTGGGCACAAGTTGGACCTTGCTTACTATCAACCATTCCTCATTTTTTTTTCGTGCTGAGTGCAAGTATATATACATTTGCAGCGGAGTGATATTGCTGAGTACTAAGTTGTTTGTTTGACGGCTGGGGACCAGCCTTGCTGATCAGGAGGGTAGCAACAGCTGTTGCACTAATACGTGTGCTACAGTTTATATCATGTGCTGCAAGTAGTATCGCGTGCTGCAGCTGCTGTTAATACAAATCCCCGTTGCAACATATACTACTTACTTGCAGTCACATACCCTTGACCAGTCTACTCTTTGCATACTTTTGTCCAGTCT
>LWCB01007166.1:0-13356 GCA_001630525.1 Coelastrella sp. M60 | reverse complement strand
CGTAGGCGAGCGCCGCCGCCGTGGGCTCGTTGATGATGCGCAGCACCTCGAGGCCGGCGATCTTTCCGGCATCCTTCGTCGCCTGGCGCTGGCTGTCGTTGAAATAGGCCGGCACGGTGATCACCGCCTGGGTCACTTTTTCGCCGAGATAGGCTTCCGCCGTCTCCTTCATCTTCACCAGGATGAAGGAGCTGATCTGGCTCGGGCTGTGCCGCTTGCCCGCAACTTCGATCCACGCATCGCCATTGTCGCCGTTGACGATCTTGTAGGGGACCAGCTTCTTGTCCTTCTCCACGACGGGATCGTCGTAGCGGCGTCCGATCAGGCGCTTCACGGCGAAGATCGTGTTCTCCGGGTTGGTCACGGCCTGGCGCTTGGCCGGCTGGCCGACGAGGATCTCGCCATCTTTCGTGAAAGCCACGACCGATGGGGTGGTGCGACCGCCCTCCGCGTTCTCGATGATCTTCGCCTGCGTCCCTTCCATCACCGCGACGCAGGAATTGGTCGTGCCCAGATCGATTCCGATCACCTTGCTTGCCATCTCGCATCTCCGTCGCAATCGGGTGGCCCGGCGCAGCGTTTGCAGCTGCGCCCATGGTCGAATTTTTGGAGATGTCTCGGGCGGCCGGCCTTGACGGTCGTCAGTTTCACGGCTCTTGCAGATCCGGCGGCGCATCTGCGGCTCGCCGCCGAGCCGATCTGCCGGGTGCCGATTTGCCGAGATGGAGGACACGGCCGACGTCGCGGATGACACGGAGGTCGAACCGGAGGCCGTCCTTCAGGCACGCTGGTCGCTTCGTCCGCGCGTGATCCTGATGCGGCGGGGGCCCTCCAGGGAGATGACACCTCGCGCTCGCAGATCGGTAAACGCCCGGCAGACCGTTTCGGGCGAGATGCCCAGCATGTCGGCGATATCGTAGCGCGATATGGGCAGCGCCATATCGTCATCCCTGCCGGCCGACAGCCTCTTGTGAAAATAGACGAGAAATTCCAGGACCTTTTCCTGTGCCGTCACCGTACCGATGACCAGGAGCTGCTCCTGCAGCCGCTCCAGGGCGTCGAGAATCTGCCGTCTGATCTCGAGAGCCGTCTCCGAGTCTTCTTCGGCCAACGCCTCTACCCGTTGGCGCGGGTAGCAGGCGATGAGTGTCCCGTCAGCGACGGCCTGGACGGCAAATCGATGGTGGAGACGGGCCGTGAACCCGAAAAGGTCGCCCGGCAGGTATATGTCGACGAGCTGCCGGCGCCCGTCGGCGCGCATGAGATACTTGCGGGCGGAACCCGAAACGACACGATACCAGGTGTCGCTGCGCTCCTCTTGCCCGTAAATGTCCTGCTCGCGATGGAAATGGCGGACGTGGGCCAGGGACCGGAGCCGTTCCGGCTCGGCGGTGGGCGCGTCTGGCAGTCGTCGCAGGGCGATCGAAGTTCCTGCTGCGTCGCGCATAATGGGCTCCCCTTCCTCCGCCAGCCCCCGAAAGCCGGCGACCCAACATCGGCCATGCTGCTTCGAAAGGGGATTTGTGGAGGGCCCGTAACGTAAAATCCCGCAATCGACGAACGGAGCGATCCCGCTCAATCGTGACGACCGTCATTGCGGAATCGGACCTCCGTGATTTGCAGCGGGGGCCGATACCTAACCTTGCGCCGGCTCAGGACGTCGGGGCGATTCCATATGGCGATGTGCGCGGTCCTTGCCCGCGCGTGACGGCATGGCACGCGAAAGAGCGCCGGCTGGAGCCGAAGCCGCAGACGAGACCCCGGCTTGCAGGGCCGACGCGATGCTCATCGACCATGCTCCCCGGCCGGGTACGAGCGCCGCCATCACGGCCTGACGACGGCCCCAATCCACCCCGAAGGCCGGTGCCGCCGAGCCCTACCCGGTCGTCGCGGTCGTCTACCTCACGGCGACGCAGGCTTTGATGGATGACCGCAATGCCGCGATCGCCGGCATGGGCAAGGCGATCGCCGCAATCCTCGCTCCGCCCCGCTAGCTGCGGCACAGCCGCGGCTGAACCGGCGGAGACGCGGCTCGAAGGCGTCTCGCGGGACGACGTGTGACCGGAACGGCCGCAGGCCCGGACGCGCCCGGTCCCGCGAGCCGGTCGCGGTCGAGGCTGACGCCGCGACGGCTTCACCGGCGCGGTCTTCTAGAGGGGTCGTGCGAAGCGGGCGCGCAGGAACTCCGCGGGGCTCATCGGCCGGCGGCCGAGGAGCATCTCGAGATCTCCGGTTTCACCGTCCCACTCGCCGGCCTGCACGCCCTGCACCCACGCGAGCACAAAGCCCGCCGCCGGGTCGGGCAGGCCCCGCGCGACGAGTAGGGCGATGTACTCCTCGTCCGAGACGGGGATGAACGGCACCGGCCTGCCGCTGATCTCGGAGATGATCCGCGCGATATCGGCGAAAGACACCGCCGGACCACCGGACAACGAATAGGTCCTGTTCTCATGGCCTGAGCCGCTGAGCACGACGGCGTGCGCTTCGGCGAGGTCGTCGCGGCAGGCATAGGCGGCCTTGCCCGCACCGGCGGGCGTCCGGACCCCGGCCTCGAGCGCATCGCCGCCGACGTAGAGCTCGACGTTGTCGAGGAACGGCGGATGACGGACCAGCGTGTAGATCAGGCCGGAGGACTTCAGCCTTTCCTCCGCGAAGAGGTCCTCGTCGGTGACCTGGGGCAGGTTGAAGGCCGAGCCCGCCTTACGGATGATCGGCATGTAGACGATGTGCCGGACGCCGGCCCGCCTCGCCGCGTCGATGACGTTCCGGTGCTGGGTGTTGCGATCGGTGAAGGCGGTGGCGGACACGAGCATCACCTTCTCGACCCCCTCGAACGCGCGCACCAACCCCTCGGGATCGAGGTAGTCGCCCTCGCGGATATCGATGCCTTCTGCGGCAAGGTCGGCCGCCCTGGCCGGGTCGCGCGCGAGGCCGGCGAGATCGCCCGCGGGCAGGCGCTTCAGCAGGTGTTGCAGGGTCAAGCGACCGATGTTGCCGGTCGCGCCGGTGACGAGGATCTTCGCCATGGATCTACCTTCGGGTTCGGGTGTAAGTGCGGCGCCGTTGCGCGGCACCGGATCGGGCTGAGGACGGGTGGTCAGGCGACGAGGCAAGACCGGCGCGACGGCTCGTCACCATCGGTCGTCGGCTGCCTGTCGCCGCGTGCCGGTGGAGGCGCCCTGCCCGGCTTGCCGGTGACCTCGGCCAGGGCCTTCGGAGCCGCGGCCGTTGCCGGGCAAGACCTCGCGGCCGAACGTCGGGACGCCGTTCGAGATCATCTGCGCGACCGCGCCGCCGCCGATGAACCCGAGCGTCATGGCAAGCCCTCCGAAGATCCGCATCCCGTGGCGCCGCTCCGGCGATCGCCGACCGTCGTTCGTCCGGCGCATCGACTTCGCCGCCCGGTCCAGTTAGGACGAAGCAGACCTCAGTACCAGTACAGACTATTTTGTAAGTGTCAGCTTCGGGAGATCATCATGGCGGCGGCAGAATTCCGGTGCGGCCTCGAGGCCGTTCTCGCCATCCTCGGGGGCAAGTGGAAGCCGCTCATCGTCTACCATCTCGCCGGCGGCCCGAAGCGGACGGGCCAGCTGCGCAGGCTCGTCACCAACGTGAGCGAGAAGATGCTGATCCAGCACCTCAAGGAACTCACCGATGACGGAGTGATCTGCCGCATCGATTTCCAGACGGTGCCTCCGCACGTCGAGTACGACCTGACCGCCTTCGGGCGAAGCCTGGCCGAACGTCTCGCCCCGTTGTGCGAATGGGGAACCCGTCACGGCGACGCGGTGGCGACGATCGTGAAGAAGCGGGAACAGGCGGCGAAAGTGGCCTAGGGGCGGATAACGATCGCCTGCTTCGCCAGGCGATATTCGCGGCGTTCAGGGGGAAGCGCTCGGCCGCCTCGCGAGCGGGTCGCTTCCGACTCCCCGGCGGACAGCCTGAATGCCCACGCCGGCGTCAAGAATCCGTCTCCCTTCAGCGCGGTTCGGCGTCGCGCTCGAAGGTGATCCGCGCGAAGGCGCCCCTGTTGCGGTTGTTCCCCACCTCGAACCGCGCGCCGTGCCCTTCCGCGATCGCCTTGACGACCGTCAGGCCGAGCCCGGAGCCGCTCGGGCCACGACCGCTGAGCCTCTCGCTTCGCCAGAACATGTCGAAGGTGGAGTGCTGCACGTCGGTGGGCAGCCCCGGCCCCTTGTCCTCGACGGACATGAAGGACCGCCCGGCATCGTCGAGACCCGTATGCACGTCGATCGGACCGTGGTCGCCGGCATATTTGCGCGCGTTCTCGAGCAGGGCGAGCAGCGCCTGGCGGAACCGTTCGGGATCGATCCTCGCCGGCGCGGGCTGAAGGAACGTCCGGAACTCGGTGGCGTGGCCGGCGGACGTCTGGAACAGGGTCACCGTGTCGGACACAAGCGAGGCGAGGTCGGTCGTCGTGGTCGCGTTGACGAAGTTGGCGGTTCCCGCCAGCGAAAGCGTGTTGAGCTGATCGACGAGCCGGGACATGCCCTGCGTTTGCGCCAGCAGTGCCCGCAGGTACTCTTCGCTCGCGGGGAGCACGCCGTCGCTCATGCCCTGCAGGTTGCCCTGCAGCACGGTCAGCGGCGTTCGCAGTTCGTGGGCGACCGCCCGGGTATTGAACTTCAGGCGCGTCTCGAGGGCGCGCAGTTCTCCGGCCATGCTGTTGATCGTGGTGGCGAGGGCCGCCACTTCCTTGGTCGCGCCGGGTTCGACCTTGACCTGGAAATCGCCGTTCCGGATCTTCTCCGCGGCCGCCGTCAGGCGGGTCAGCGGAGCGGCGATCCGGTAGGCCAGCGCTCCGCCGATCACGCTCGAGAAGATGATCAGCGCTAGGCCGAAACCCAGCACGCCCTCGAGCGGCGATGCATCGGTCGCATCCTCCAGATCGGGATAGAAGGGCGCGAGCGCCGCAAGGGCCGTCGGCTCCGGAACCTCGCCGCGGTTCAGGCTCTCCCACGCCGCTCGCGCATCCTGGGGCAGCCTGTCCAGCGCGGCGATCTCGGCATGATCGATGTAGAGATCGACCGCGACGTAAAGCACCGAGATCGTCACGAGCTGAATGACGGACGCCAGGGCGGCCGTCATGGTTGAAAGCGCCGGCCTAGACACTGGTCGACCTCGCGAAACGATATCCGACGCCGCGGACCGTGGTGATGTACCCCTCCTGACCGAAGTCCGCGAGCTTCCGCCGCAGGTTGGCGATATGCGTGTCGATGGTGCGGTCGAGGGCGTCGCTTTCGGGAAGGCACGCGTCCAGCAGGTAGGCTCTTTCGAACGTCTTGAAGGGCGACCTCAGCAGGCAGACCAGAAGGCGGAACTCCGTCGCGGTCAGCGGCAGCTCGAACCGGCCCTTCTCGGTCGATGCAATCGCGACGTGCGAGTCCAGTTGAACCTCGATCTCGTCGTGGCGGATGACCTCGCTGCCGGCGACGCCCTTGGTGCGCTTCAAGACGGCCCCGACACGCGCCACGACTTCCTGCGGATTGAACGGCTTCGTGACGTAGTCGTCGGCGCCGAGCTTCAGGCCGAGCAACTTGTCCGTGCTGTCGTCCATCGCCGAGAGGAAGATGACCGGCACGGCAGAATTCAGCCGAACCTTCGTCAGGAGATCGAAGCCGTCAATATCCGGCAGGCCGATATCCAGCAGTATCAGGTCCGGCTGCAGTCGCTGCACATGGACGAGAGCCGTATTTCCCGTCGATGCCTTGCTCGTACGGTAGCCTGACCTTACGAGATACTTCTCCATCAGCGATGCAATTTCTTCGTCGTCCTCGACTATCAGCACGAGAGATGAAGTCATCGTCATCCTACCTGCTTTGACAGCCCCTTCCCGGGCTCTCCGTCAAATCTTGACAATCCGGCGGGAGAACGTGGTCCTCAACGAGGAACCACCGATGAGCGCAACTGACCTCAATCGACTCCAAAACGCAACATCAAAAACATACAATTATGAAGACTGCGATCTGCTTCCGCAGGCGCTTATACTTCTAGGCGTTTCATCTATTTTTTTCGCATCAGTGCCACAACTTGACCTGATCGTAAGTCGCCTGTTCTGGAATCCCGACGCCGGGTTCGAGCTCGCAGGAAACTCTGCCCTGCTGGCGCTGCGCGATACCAACAGGTTTCTCACCTGGGTACTGATGCTGGCGGCGGTCGCGCTGTTGATCGCCAGTCCCTTCACCCGGCAGCTGAAGTATCTGCCCGCGCCGCACAAGCTTCTTTTCTTCATCACCTTCTTTGCCGCAGGCCCGGGACTGACCGTTCACCTCATCAAGATGCTGGTCGGAAGAGCGCGCCCGAAAGCCATCGAGGCGTTCGGGGGCAGCGAGTTTTTCACGCCGCCCTGGGAGTTCACCGACTACTGCGTGCGGAACTGCTCCTTCATTTCGGGCGAGGCGTCGAGCGCCTTCGCCCTGCTGACGCTCGTCGTCTTCGTCAGCCCGAGATACGCGACCCGCTGCCTCGTCGTGCTCGGGATTCTCGCCGCGGCCTTTTCGTTCAACAGGGTGGCGTTCGGCGCTCACTTCTTGTCGGACGTCGTGATCGCCTGGAACGTGATGTTCGTGCTCGCGGTGCTGCTCTGGCAGTTGTTCTCGCGGAACGCGCCGCAGATCGACGCGATCTTCGGCCGCGGTTCCCGTCCGGCGTAGCCGCGAAGTAGCGAGGAGCGAAACTCCGCGGCGGCGGCTTGTCGCCGCCGCGGGCTTTCGCCCCTCCTGCGCTCAGTCCAGCGCTTCCCGCCAGTGCGGATAGGTGACGTAGGCGGTCACGGCGCCCTTGTCGTGCGAGCGGATACTGACCGTCTCGCCCTTCGGCATGTAGACGATCTCGCCCGGGCCCGCGGTCACCGTACCCGCGCTGCTGACGACCGAAAGCTGTCCTTCCAGCACCAGCATCACATCATCGACGGCGAGGGTCTCGTCGAGCGTCTGGTTCGGACCGTAGCGCCCGTAACCGATCGTGATCGGCCCGCCGTGGCGCTCGTCCACCACGTTGCCTGCATAGACTTCGCCATCCTGGCCAGGTGACCGCTCGAACGTCGCATCGGACATCGCGAACTTGCGAACCATGACCGTCTCCTTTCGCGAGGGAGAGAGCCAAAGGCGAGTTGCACCACCTTCGCCTCTCACGGATGCGCCGAGGCAAGACCCGCAAGGCCCGCGCCGGCGCGACACCCTCTCGTCCCTACCGGCCCAACTTGACCGTCTCGTGTCGTGACCTAACCGATCGTCCCGGCCGGAGAGGCGACGGGCGCGGCGGAGTACGTCCTCAATGACGAGCACGTGAACGCGCCCTGCAGTTTTAGGCAAGCTTTTTAGAGCTTCAGGCATCCAGCGCGCGGCCTTGATGAATTTACATAACAGGCGTGAACAGTGGAGCGCCAGTCCATATCGGACACACGAGATACGCTCTATTGATCCGGCTTCGGAGCATTCTTCTACTTGAGGCAATTCTGCCTGATCGCAGGATGCTCGAGCATCAGCAATGCCGACGGAGAAGAACCGCTGCTTCCCGGAAGCGCTCTCCCGCCGGCCGGAGCGCCGCACGCGCGCTCCGAAGGATCTTTGCACCCGGGAGCCGTGTCGCGATCCGCCTGACGAGGTTCGGGTGGACGCGCGGCGATCACGGGCGAGGGAAGGACGTGCAATGAACAGTTCACTCAAGCGGTCCGGTGCATCCGGGCTGTCCACCATGACCGCCGGCCTCCTGGCGCTCGTCACGATCGGTACCGTGCAGCCGGCGCAAGCGCAGGCCACCGATGGCGAGCGCCTGTTTCGGCAACGATGCGCCTCCTGCCACAGCATCGAGGCGGGCGGTCGCGGGAGCGGCCCTTCCCTCGCCGGCGTGTTCGGGCGGGAGGCGGGAAGCCTCGACGGCGCGCGCTATTCGCAAGCCATGCGGGAGGCGGACATCGTTTGGGACGAAGAGACGCTCGACGGCTTCCTCAGCGACCCGCGCGGCACCGTTCCCGGCACGACCATGGCCGTCCGCCTCGCCGATCAGGCGCAGCGGGCCGCGATCATCGCGTTCCTTCGCGAGGGCAGCGAAGGGCAGTGATCTCGAGGGGCGCAGGGGCGAAACCTAGACGAGGAAAGAACATGATCAATCTCGACGTGAACGGCCGAATGGTCGAAGTGGACGCCGGCCCCGATACGCCGCTGCTCTGGGCCCTCCGGGACGCACTGAACCTGAAAGGCACCCGCTACGGTTGCGGCGCCGGCATGTGCGGCGCCTGCACGGTCCATGTCGACGGGCAGGCGATGTTCTCGTGCCAGATCCGGCTCGGCGATCTCGAAGGCAGCGCCGTCACCACGATCGAGGGGCTGTCGGCCGACGGGGATCACCCGGTCCAGCTCGCCTGGGTCGGCGAGCAGGTGCCGCAATGCGGCTACTGCCAGTCGGGCCAGATCATGCGCGCCGCCGCGCTGCTCGCGAGCAATCCGCAGCCCACCCGGCAGGAGATCGTCGACGAGATGTCGGCCAACCTCTGCCGCTGCGGCACCTATCCCCGCATCATCCGCGCCGTCGAACGCGCCGCTCGGGAGGGCTGATCCATGGGCGAGCTCGCACTTTCCACGCGTCGCGGCTTCCTCAAGGGCGCCGGCGCCCTCTCCTTCGCGTTCCTGGCGACGGGCGGCGTCGCCCTCCTGCCGGCCACGGCACAGACGATGGAGGATGGCCGGATCAACGCCTGGGTGACGATCACGCCGGACAACCGCGTGACCATCATGTTCGGCCCCGCTGAAATGGGCCAGGGCGTCAACACCGCCCTTCCGATGATCGTCGCCGAGGAACTCGACGCCGACTGGTCGACCGTCTCGTCCGAACAGGTCGATTCCGACCCGGCGGGCGTCTACGGCAATCCCGGTGCCGGCGGCGCCCTCTTCGCGGCGGGCAGTTCCTCCGTCGAGGGCTACTTCGAACATCTGCGGCAGGCCGGGGCGCAGGCGCGCCAGATCCTGATCCAGATCGCCGCCGCGCATTGGGGCGTCCCCGCCGAGGAGGTCACCACCCGGCGCGGCACCATCTCACACGCCGCGAGCGGCGCGTCGATGCTCTACGGCGACGTCGCCGCCCTGCCGAGATCGACCTGGCCCAGCGGCGAGATCGCCGAGGCCGATCTGAAGCCGCGCGCCGAATGGACCATCATCGGCACGGACGTCGAGCGGCTCGACATTCCCGACAAGACCACCGGCAGGACCGTCTATTCGATCGATGTCGAACTGCCGGGCCTGGTCTATGCCGTCGAGCTCCTGCCCCCGGTCGAGGGCGAGACGCCGACCCTCGTCTCGGATGCCGCCGCCCGCGCCACCGAAGGCGTGGTGGACGTGATCGTGATGGACCACGCCGTGGCCGTGCTCGCGCAGAACTTCGCCGCGGCGGTCGCCGGACGCGACGCACTGGAGGTCAGCTGGACCGAGACGTCGCCGTTCCGCAACGCGAGCAGCGCCGACGAACTGGCCGCGCTCGCCGCGGCAGCCGACGACATGACCGCCGATGCCGTGGTCTGGGCCTCGCGTGGCGACGTCCCGGGCGACTTCAGCGGCGCGGGCGTGGTCACCGGTCGCTATACCACCGAGCACGTCTATCATGCCCAGATGGAGCCGCTGAACGCCGTCGCCTCGGTCGATCCGGACGGGATGGGCGCCGAGATCTGGCTCGGCACCCAGGGCCAGACGGCCTCGATCATGGTGGCGGCCGCCGTCCTCGGTACCACCCCCGACCGCATCCGCTTCCACGCCATGCAGATGGGCGGCGCCTTCGGTCGGCGAACCGTCTTCGCCCGCGAGCAGATGCGCGACGCGCTCTTGCTGTCGCGCGCGTCCGGACGGCCGGTGAAGCTGGTCTGGACCCGCGAGGACGACGTCAAGAACGGCTGGCTGCGCCCGGCGACGGTGCATCGCCTCGATGCGGTGCTGGACGCCGAGGGCTATCCCGCGGCCCTGCGCCACCGTGTCGCCTCGCCTTCGATCTTCCAGTTCGCGATGCCGGATCGCTGGAACCCGGAGGTCCGCCGCGACCTCCTGGTGATGGAAGGCAGCGAGAGTGCGGACTATGCGTTTCCCGCCCTCCAGGCGGAGCATGTCCTGCTGCCGCGGCGGTCGCGGCTGTCGGCCTGGCGCGGGATCGGCTGGGCGCCCAACTGCTTCGCCCGCGAGTGCTTTCTCGACGAGCTGGCCGAGCGCGCCGGCACCGACCCCGTCAGCTACCGGCGCCGGCTGCTCGCGGGCTCGCCACGGGCGCTCGCCGTGTTCGAGGCGGCCGTGGAGATGGCCGATTTCGGCAACGCGCCCGAGGGCCGGGCCCACGGTCTCGCCTTCGCGGGCTACAAGAAGACGCTCGCGACCGGCGTCGCGGAGGTGTCCTACGAGGGCGAGCGGCTGCGCGTCCACCGCTTCTGGGCCGCGGTCGATCCGGGGGTGGTGATCCATCCGCAAGCCTACCGCGCCCAGGTCGAGGGCGGCATCATGTTCGGTCTCTCGAGCGTCCTTCGCGAGCGTTCGACCTTCACCGGGGGGCAGATCGACCAGAGCAACTTCTACGACCACGAGCCGATCCGGATGTCCGAGATCCCCGAGATCGAAGTGCGCTTCGTCGAATCGGGCGAGGCACCCAGCGGCGGCGGCGAGATCGGCGTGCCCATGACGGCGCCCGCCATCGCGAACGCGCTCCGCGCGCTGACCGGAACAACCACGACCCACCTGCCCTTTCCGGGCGCTGGTGCCTGAGGGAAGAAGCGAGCCGGCCGCGCCGGCAGCGGCCATGCTTCCTGCGGCAGCCGCATTGTCGCGCCGATCCGGCGCGGCAATGCGGCGCCCCGGGGATCCGCACGCGCGACCGGGCCACATTGCACGAGGCCGTCCTCCCGGCCGTTCCGACGCCCGCGTCGATAGGCCGGCGGCCCCGTCGATCGATCCTTGCCGCTATCGCCACCGCTTGACGTGGTCGACCAGCGCCCGAAGCTTCGGGGCGAGATTCCGCCGATTGGGGAAATAGAGGAAGAAGCCCGCGAAGGGCGGGCAATAGTCCTCGAGGAAAGGCACCAGCTGGCCCGAGGCGATATAGGGCCTGAAGGTCTCCTCCATGCCGAAGGTGATCCCTCCCCCGGCGCAGGCCGTGCGGATCATCAGCCACATGTCGTTGGTGGTGATCTCGGGATCGACGGCGACGTCGTACTCGCGCCCGTCTTCGCCGAACTCCCAGCGATAGGGCGCCGTCTGCGGCGCGGGACGCCAGCCGATGCAGCGATGCTGCGCGAGCTCGGACGGGTGCGACGGCTTGCCGAAGCGCTCGATGTAGGACGGCGCGGCGACCACGGTGTGGCGCTGCTCGCCTGACACCGGGACGGCGATCATGTCCTGGTCGATCACCTCGCCGAGCCGGACCCCGGCATCATAGCCCTCGGCCACGATGTCGAACTCCTCGTCGGTGATCGTCACGTCGATCTGGACCGCCGGACAGGCGTCCGCGAAGCCGGCGAGCAGCGGTCCCGAGATAAACCGTTCCGCGATCGAGGACACGGCCAGCCGCAAGAGGCCGCTCGGCGCCTCGTCCCTGTCCGCTGCGGCGTCCAGCGCCAGGCCGACCTCGGCGATAGCCGGCGCGACGCGCTCGTAAAGCCGCTCGCCGGCCTCGGTCAGGCTGACGCTTCGCGTCGTGCGCTGGAGCAGCGCGACGCCTAAGCGATCCTCGAGGCGGCGGATGGCCTGGCTCACCGCCGGCCGCGTCACGCCGAGATGCTGGGCGGCGGCGCGGAAGCTTCGCATCTCCGCCACCGCCAGGAAGACGGAGAGTCCGGTGAGATCGGTTGCCATTGGTAATCCATGATTACCAGACTGGTCAGGATTAGGCAAGTTGTCCCCTCATGTGCCGGCCTCTAGATTTCGGTGAGTGAACCGAAGGTGACCGACAGATGACACTCGCTGACTACAGATTATTGGGACGCTCGGGCTTGCGTGTTTCACCGCTGAGCCTCGGCACGATGACGTTCGGATCGGATTGGGGCTGGGGCGCGGACAGCAACGAGGCCCGCCGCATCTTCGATTCTTACGTCGAGCGCGGCGGCAATTTCATCGACACTGCGGTGAACTACACCAACGGGACGGCCGAACGCTTCCTCGGGCAGTTCGTCGGCGAGAAGCGGGAGCGGCTCGTCCTCGCGACGAAGTTCACCCTGGCCCGCGATCCCGGCAACCCCAATTCGGGCGGCAACCACCGCCTCAACATGGTGCGGTCCGTCGAGCAGAGCCTCCGGCAGCTCGCCACCGACCGGATCGATCTCCTGTACCTCCACGTGTGGGACCTGACGACCCGGCCGGACGAAGTGATGCGGGCGCTCGACGACCTCGTCCGGTCCGGCAAGGTCCTCTATCTCGGCATCTGCAACACGCCGGCCTGGCGCATCGCCGAGATGCAGACCCTCGCCGACCTACGCGGATGGTCGCCCTTCGTCGCCCTCCAGATCGAGTACAGCCTGGTGGAGCGCACCGTCGAGCACGAGCTCCTGCCGATGGCCGCGTCGATGGGGCTCGGCGTGCTGCCCTGGTCGCCGCTCGGGGGCGGCGGGCTGGCAGGACGGGGCGGTGCCGCGCCACTTCTTCGCCCGCACCGCCCGCCACGAGCGGATCACGCTCGCCGCGCTCGATGCCGACAGGACGCTGCGCACGCGGGCCTATTCCGAGGCCGACGGCAGGCCCTTCGCCAACGGGCCGGTGTTTGCGCTCGCCCTGCCCGAGATCACGCCACAAACGCAGGCGATCCTGGTGCGGATCGACAAGCCGCACTCCGTCCCGCTGCTCACCGAGGCGCGGCTGTCGCATCACCGCGAGAACACCGACTGGTCGATGCTCGAGCTGATGATCCTGCCGCTGGTGATGGGGATGCTCATCCTGCCGCTGCTGTTCGACATCACCTTCTACCTCGTGCTGCGCGAGCGCTTCGTGCTGGTGCACGCGACCATGGTGGTCGGCATGATGGGCTATGTGCTGTTCGCGGGCGGATTGATCAGCCTGTTCGTCACCCTGCCGGTCGCGGTCATGGCGGTGGTCGCGCCGCTCTCCTGGGCGGTCGCCTGCGGATCGGCGCTGCTGTTCCTAGCCTCCTTCCTCGAGCGCGGGGCGCTGTCGCCGTGGATGCAGCGGGCCACCATCTGGACGGGCTACTGGACGATGGCCGTGCCCGGCTTCTTCGCCTTCGGGTTCCACGCCACCCAGCCGATCGACGATGCGGCCTATTTCTTCACCATCGCGCCGGCGGGGATCGTGGTGACGGCCGCGCTCGCACAGGCAATCTGGCACGGCAGCCGCTCGGCGCGGATCGTCGCCGCCGCCT
>LWCB01007162.1:0-10614 GCA_001630525.1 Coelastrella sp. M60 | reverse complement strand
ACTATTAGGTGATTTTACTGAATCTCGTGTGCTTATTCACTGCTGTTGTTTTCAGGTGTTGCTGCTGGTGCTCTTGAGATCCAGCTGCCCAATCGTGTGGCTTATGTGCACTCAATACAGCAGCTGCCTGGTGATGCTAAGCACCAACCCTACAACACATATCTCAGACACTTCATCATTGATGGCAGGCCAATCACAGTACAGGTGAGTTGAGTAGCAGCACCATCATCTACTGCAGGGAAGAACATAGAAGGGCAGTGCACTAGTTGAGGGTAACGCCTTGATGGTGTCACATGGGGTCAACATACCATCGTGACTCTGTACAATATCATCAACTAGCACTACATCTAGCACCTGGAGCTGCTAGCTGTATTGCTACTGCTGTTGTACCTGTTCAAGACGAGATGGTAATGGTCTTGCTGTATATACTGGATGAACATGAGCCATGTGGTTGTAAAGTTACAGACCTGTGATACCTCTATAGTCCACTAGCTACTGCTGTTACTACTGTTACTGTTACACTTGCAGGTGGCAAAGTTCATTCCTCGAGGTGTGATCCTGCAGTATCTCGGGGTGCAGAGGGAGATCTACATTGAGACAGCAGCAGCAGCAGCACTAGCGCAGTACATGCCAACAGCAGCAGCAGGAGGTCAGAGCCGAGTGGTCAGGTCTCCAATGACAGGGGCACTGGTTGAGGTGGGTAAGAAGAACTGTGCGATATAGGTTGGCGGGGGCAGCAAGTACATGAGCAACAGACGACAGATATACACGCACCAGGCGTGTCACAGTATGTGGTAGTGATGTGTGGGGTTGAAAGCCGTTGAGCAGCAAATGTCAGGCACTGAACAGTCGCCGGACGGCAGCATTGTTGATGGCTTGTAGTTTCGTTTGATGGATGTACTGAAGGTGTATGGATGTCCACCAACTGCAGCACCTGGTCTGGCTCGCCTGCAGCTTCATTGCACCGCATGGCTGACTCAGCACTGCACCAGCTGCTCCTGGGGTCCGATCAACTGAATGATCTATTGAGTAGTAAAGAAGTTGGAGGGTGATAGATTTGTGCTGTTATTCACGTTCCCATGCATCGCCTCATATGCTCTGACTGATCCGTGTCTTTTGCAGGTCCTTGTCAACAACGGCAGTGAGGTTCGTGCTGGTGATGATCTGCTGATCATTGAGGCCATGAAGATGAGGAATGCCATCAAGGCAACAAGGGCAGGAATAATTGAGAAAATCCTCGTCAAGCAGGGAGATATTGTGGCAGCAGATCAACCTCTGGTAAAGTTCTGGTGAGCAGGAACATGGAAAGGGGGTGCTTGAAGGCAGTTGGAGATTTCCTTGGGGCTGCGAGCTTTGCAGCAATGACATCGAGCATCTCTGCAGGTACTGTATCCCAAGCCAAGCCTGCTGTTTGAGTTCAGCTGACTGTCAGCAGGTCTGTGCATAGTCCTCCTGCTGCTGGCATGTGTGTGGTGGGGTTCAGAGCTGGCATGAGGAGCTGTGGGTAGTGCATTGCTTGCTCATCTATGACAAGTTAAAATCGATGATGAGTTGAGCGAGACTGCCTCTTGTGGAATCTGTCCGCACAGCTGAATGGTTTAGGTGCTCTGCTGACAAGTGTGATGCCCAATATGGCGTTGATGGCTTGGTGACATGACATGACATGATGTATATGTATATACAATGTATATGTATATGTATGCAGAAGCGCTCTATGCAGTGCTACTGTGCAATTTTGCCGGCTGGCGCCAGCTGACTCTGTTCTAGGATTTGTCTTGCGGTGATTGATTACTACATATTACTGGTTGTCTCTCCTGATGACACTAACGGTGCCTTGGTGGTGATGTATTCAATCAGCATTGGTATGCAGGAATGCTGCCTCTATGCCGCCCATAGTGGCTGTTATTTGCAGGAAACGGGCTTGTGTGACAAATGGAATGCAATGCTGGCTGTTAGTAGTCAGCATTTGTTATTCCTGTTGTCTGTTGATCTGTGCAAAAACGGGCAATCAGGCTTGTGCCAAGGGTACACTGCAGCGGCAAGCCAGCAGCCTTGGAGTTGTGTCAAGTTTACTCTTGAAAGTGGTGCACTGTTTACTTAAACAATGTTGTCGAACAAAGTACTCCTTTTCGTAACCGGCTTCCTCACCTGTACCTGTACAGTGCTTGATGCAGGTGGTGATAGGGCAGGTTGGTGCAACTTGTAGTGCTGCATCAGAGGGAAGTGGTGCCCTTACTGCTGCTGTTGTTGTTGCTGTTGCCGTTGCCCCTGCTGCTACTAAGACTGTGATATCTAGTTATTAAGTCGCGTTGCCGCTCATTCTGCCTGCTGTGGAGGGGCCTGGTGACGCGGTCATCGCAATCCAGGGGGGGGGGGGGGGGGGCTGTACACGCGTCCTGCTAGACGTCGCTGAGTAACTTATACTATTTTGTAAACGGTTGCATGCTTACAGCTTGTTGTTTAGCAGGACTACCATTCAATTACGAGGACACAGGCAGCAATCAGTACAACGCCAGTACGAAATCTCAATAACCTGGACGTATTCCTCCCTTGTTGACAAGAGTTTGAGCGGTATCAAGTGTATGAAATGGCTCAAAGTGTCTATCCATAGGTTACTGGAGAGATCCTGAACATCTCACCAGCACAAGCGCGAGCAAAGCCCGCTTCCACCGGAGTGGGTCTCTCAGAGGATTCAACACGTTGACAGGGTTGTTGTAACATAGTAAACGCATATATTAGTTTCCTTCTGAGAGAGGTGCAACCTGCCGGCTGTAGAAAACATACAAACGTCAACAACACTCGCAGCATCACACCGGTCAACACAGTTGCTCATTGGTCTTCATCATCTTGTACATATCACTTCAACGTCGCTTTGCTCCTGTTAGAACCATGCAAGGCAGCCTCACAGCGCACCGATGCCTTGACGGGTTTCACAAGCACAGCAAAGGGAGCAGCATTTCATCAGTTGGCCCAAGCCCAAGAAGCACCAACAGCTGTGGCCGAGTGAGACCAGATTCCAAGCTACTTGGTAGAACAAGTGATAGGCACAGAGTTTGGGCTCAGAAAGAAGAAGAGTATGATATTGTCAGCAGGATGGTTGGCAAGATTTTTGGTCAATCTGTACTTGGTAAGTATTGCAGATCCCCCTCAACCTGGTGTAGAAAGTGGGGTGTGTAGAAGTGCACCACATGACCACAAACAAATCATGTGTTACTTTTCTCACACAGTAGCGCCAGCGTTGTGAGCAAGCTGGCCAGTCAATATAAGCTGCACCTGTTTATCTGTGGTGCTTGTCATGTGTACATGTGATACAGAGGACCAGCAGCCCTTTGGTTTGAAGCGTATGGACTGGAGCCAGGTGAAAGATTTGGAGGTCACAACAGACAGGTGATGGCAGCAGGACAACAGGCAGCAGTAGCAGCAACAACAGCCAGCTCTGGCATAGTTGCACTTCCAGTAGCTGTGTATTTGCAAAAAAGCTGTTCCAAGAATCATTCTGCTGCTGAACACCCGTTGAGACCTGCTGCACGACCAGCAAGTATCTGTTGGCAGCTGCACTGAGCCATAGTTGATGTACGCCTCCTGGCAGGTGACTAGGAAACACCTGCAGCTGTCAGTGCTTATGATTGGCGATGCGGTCTTGTTTCTCCTCACAACCCTGTCTGCTGCTCTGCTGCTGCCAGATGGGCTGACCCTGTTGCCACTGATGATCCCTTCATGGCAAAGATCAGACCACTGCTAGCAGGTGAGACACATCAGCCTCACTGTACAAGATGTCTGGAAGTGCAGGACTGTTGCCTTGCCTAGTCTGCATGGGCAGCATGCGACCAGTTGATCCGTGACCTGCCACTTTGAACATGTCAATGTAAGTCAGTACATGTCAACCAGGATGATCTTGTGAGAGTACTTGCTCTTAGCTGCTGTCATTGTTATCAGCTTTAACGGGACGATGTACCAGGTGTACTTGATTCTATAACAGACACTTGCACAGTCTTGTGGCATGGCACTGCCACAATTGCATCAGCTTGCTGTACTCAACTGCATATTCACTGAGGTTTCACAAAGCAGGCAAAGACACCCTCAATGCCAGTAGCCTCCCTTGCATGCACTACCTGATGTCCCTAAGGTACCCAGTTGGAGACTGAACCCTTGAGATGTGCCTTCTCAGCCAATGAAGACGGCTGGAATCCAATGGTGTTTCATGAGAAGGTGGACGGATATGGTGAGCAGGAGCTACTGCTGACAGCAGCAACAGAAGAGCATGTGCTACTGCTAGCGATGACAGTACAAATCTAAGGCAAGAGCTAGCTGTATGTGATATTTCTCTGATCACCTGTGCAGCATACATGAGGTCGCAGTATGTTCGCCAACGTGCTGTGGTTGCTGTATGTGGATTCCAACAGCAACGCACCGCTCTCCATTGCAACAGGTGCTGCCCTGGTAGTAGCTCGCACCCAAGGTGGCGCTGTCATTGGTGGCTACAATCCCCTGGGTTATGACGGATATGGCAACAAGGCCACTCTAGGCGCTTTTTTGTTCACTTGGCCTGAGGGGGATTTGAACCAGCGACCTTATAAACTACCAAAGGTCAGCACAGATCAGATGGCAGTTGTTGATGGTTTGGATAAGGGCATTCACTTTGGACCAGGAGATTTGAAGATACTTATGGAGAGAGGTGAGTGGGAAGTGGGACACCTCTGGTGACAGAACCAGGGGGGAATTCTGGTCACAGAAGCAGAAGGAGGGGACCTCTGGTGACAGGAATGATTGAGATAACCTGCACCTGACACCAACATCATCATCCCGCAGGCAATTAATGCTTTTGTTGCCTCAGACGACATCTATGTATGCTTGACACAGCCTGATTCATATTATGTTACTGCTGTTTCTCATGGTGGTGCTCTCCAGGGACTCCAAAGCGCGTGACCTGCAAGCTGATTGACTACCAGCGGCTGCCAAAGAACGGCAAGAGTTTGTTCAACACTGCGAATGAGAGTGCCACCAAGACTGAGCTGGTTGAGCTGCGTGTGTTTGTGAGGAAGGGCGGCAAGCTGAAGTATGAACTTGATGGGTTGAGGTGGAAGTCGTCTTATGCTGATGATGGGTCAGGGGAGGGACCACCACCGGGAATATTCACACTGTGAAAACTGACAGTGTTGCTCTTCGATTAGATTGCACATGTGGAAGTTGTTGGTCGCTTTATGTTGAGAGGTTATTGAGCATTTGTGGAGAAGATGTGCTGCATATCACAGCATACTGTACAGTACTTTGAGAGAAGAAGTTACGAGAGCGATGCAAGTGGTGTCTGCGCATGCATGTTTGTGACTTGCTACGGCTTTGCTGCTGTCTGCTATATCTGAATTCACTTGTTTGAGTGGGCTCAGCCACCACTGGAGATGGGATTGAAATTGCACTTGCCTTCATGGTCTGCCACAGCTATAAGAAGGAACATCAGATGTTGGCTTCACCAATGTTTTGTGAGGTTGTTGTAATTTGCACGGAGAGCTGACTACTGCTACTTGTGCTGCAGTGTGGAGTGTGATAGCTGGTGGCATGCAGAACAGTTGTTACATCACGTCAGAAGATCATCTTCCGGTTGACCATAGGTGTTTGGGCGGCCACGCACAGCAGCACCGGCAGCTCAGGATTGGCATGAAATACAATACTTGTAGTATCAGCAGACCAGCCCCGTACTACTGACTGACCTTGTTTGCGGAGTACGAAATTGGAGGGTTCGCTGCTGTATCCGATCCGACTGCTTCATGGGAATGATAATTCTCACGACGTGAACATGGATTAGTTTAGAGCACGTATAACACCACATCCTGTGCAGAACGTCTTCAGGACTTTGGTTGTCCCAGCTGCTGCTCACATGCTCACCCGTTGGCTACCCACAAGCAAGCATGAGCAGGCCTCCGGTGCTCGAATGTGCTGAACACCCTACACATTGATTACCTGGAAGGCCTCAGCTGGAAATAATGCTGCAGCACGGCCAGCAGGTGCTGCAATCAGCACCACAGCGACAGCAGAGGTCTCTTCACAGAGTATGCGCAGCAGAACGGCAGGCCAGCCTGCTAACAGCTCCACAGCCACCAGAGTCAGCGCAACGAAGACGCAGGAAACGTGATACCACGCTCCACGGCGAGCAATACGAGCAGCAACTGCAGCACGGCAGTGTACCTTGGGACTCTCAACTTCTGCAGCATGATCACCACCAACATCAGCATCATCAGTACACAATGCGCTTCGCGAGGAATCCGGTCACCTTGCTAACCAGCCTGATAGCATCCAGCACGACCTGGAAGGACCTTCAAGCAATCTGTCAGGCCCACCAGAACAACTTCGGCCCAATACACACAGCTGCTGCTTTGTCCAAACTAGCAAAGCTTGCCAGAAAGCCCAACAGCCAACACACAGACCATCGCCAACAGCAGCAGCAGCAGCAGCAGCAGCAGGGTCTGAACCCGGCGCAGTTCGCTGAGCTTCAAGGTTTCGTCAGGCGGTCAGACGCTTTAAAGACACGGCAGCAGTAGATCACTTGCAATCAGCGGCATCACTGCAGCAAGGCAGAGAGATATGTCTGTGCAGACAGCAGCAGCTGCAGGTTTGTTGTGCAGTCGCCACTCAATCGCCTCTTAAAGTTCCTTCAGCATGCTTTGGCACTCATTGAGCAAGTGATCTGTCGCTTACATGTGTGCTGGCATGTTGACACGGATGCCCACACTACTGTGATTGCATGATAATCTGCTATATGACACATCGCTTGCAAATCTTCTTGTCCTCGTCAGCGAGCAACAACCCAGCCTTTACTACTGTTAGTGCTCCTTTGGCAGAGGACTTTGTTGATCCAGACATGCAAATGGTGTTGGGTTGCATTTTGTGATTGTAGATCCAACTGGATCCTTCATTGCTCAGTTCAGAGTTGAGGGCAGCAGCAATGGGCCACTTTCTGGTTTGACATTGGCAGTCAAGGACCTTTTCGACGTGAGTTTTTCATATTCCTTTGAACTTTATCTGCAGAGGGACAATGTGCAAGCAAATACATACATGGTGTTTCGCCAGGTCATACTGCAATACACCTGTGCATCCTTCATCAGCACCATATGCCATCAACTTCAACTAATATCTTCAGATCACTCACAGTCAACGTATGTACTGCAGATGGCTGGCCACCCAACCGCCTTTGGGAATCCCCAGTGGCTTGAAACTCATCCAGTCGCCACAGAAACATCACCTCCGGTGTCACAACTGTTAGCTGCTGGAGCAACAGTGGTTGGCAAGACCCACATGGATGAGCTGGCCTGGAGTCTGAATGGTGAAAACGCCCATTATGGGACACCAGTCAATGTAGCGGCGCCTGGAAGGATTCCCGGAGGATCAAGTTCAGGCTCTGCAGTAAGCATCATTGACTGTGCCCATTTCTTTGGTTTGAACACAGCTCTGCATATATGTTGTGCTGTGATCACTCTGCCTTGTTGCCTCTACAGTTCCCACAAGGACATTCTGCATACATCTTACACAAGATCGCAGGCTAAGCTACCCTAACAGCTTAGTAACTATGGTGGGTGCTGATGTTGTTAGCTCTCTTCTGCACAGCATCCAACTCCTGAATTTTCAACACAAAAGCAGCAGGTGCAGCCTGGTAAGAAAATCACCCAAACAGTCACTTTGCAGAAGCATTGTGCACCTATGTCAGGATTCAGAATGTTCTTACCTTATTCTGCAGGCAGCTGTAGCAGCCGGTCAAGCTGACATTGGTCTTGGCAGCGACACTGGTGGTTCAGTGAGGGTCCCTGCCAGTTACTGTGGTATATGTGGGATTAGACCAACACATGGACGAATATCTTTGGAGCATGCAAGACCATTAGCAGCATCATTTGACACCGTTGGATGGTAAGTGGAAGTCAGTGTGTTCTGCATGTAGTAGCCTGAGGCAGGTTTGTGCCTTTTTGCTTTTACTGCTAGAAGTGATTGTGTAGTACTATGTTGTGTATCGGACCGCTTACACCCTGTATAGCAACACAGGTGTGGTTTTGTTGGTCATTCATGGGCCTTAGATCACAATGTCATGCTAGCATCTATCTGTGTTGGGGGTGTTGGGGGTGCAATTGCCAACGGTTCAACCTGTTTTGTTGGCTGCTTGACCTTCTCGCTCATGTGCTGCTGTCCCCCGCCTGCACAACTTCAAGTGTACCTGCCAGTTGGCATCAGCTGTTTTGCCTTGCTTCTTGAACGCAACCTTGAATTGACCTTTGCTCAATCCGCATGAGCGGGGCTGATTATGAAGGGATGTACGATATGTAAATTCAAGTTATGTCTCCGCATGCTTTGCTTCATGTTCGCAGGTTCACCAAAGAAGCAGGCCTTCTTCAGAAAGTGGGGCAAGTCTTGCTACCGAGCTCAGCATCATCTGGGATTCAGGCACCCGACACCCACCAGCAGCCTCGTTGGCTGGTAGGCAAGGATGCATTCTCCCTGGCCTCGCCAGAAACAACCAAGGCCATACATGATGCACTCTCTGGAGACAAGTTTGCTGCTGTAACAGAAGTTCTCGGATCTCCAACAGAGATAGATGTGGCTGCAGGGTTGGAAAGTGAGGGGCTGGGAAATCTGGAGCTTTGGATGGGTGTGTTCAGGATCATTCAGGTGGGAATCAAGTGTGCAGGCTGCATGGCACTGATGAATCCTGGTCCAAAATGCTTGGCAAGGGGTAACCAGTCGAATACAGCATGCTGCAAGCATACATCTTGCCTCTGTGCACAAGAAGCATTGCGCTGTATCTTGCACTGCGACAGCATATTTGATGCAGGCAGGTTCATGTAGGGACGGACAATCATGCGTGTGTGCATTTGGATCGTGTTGTCACAGCAGATGGCCACTGAGAGCAATGATGGTCCTCAGGGCTATTTCACGTGCAGCAGGACAATCCACTGTGTCAACTATCTCATGTGGGCATTGAGTTCTGTAGTCTGTTGTTGTAGAGAACCCATCTCATGAGCAATAGCCTTACTGCTGCAGGCGTACGAGGTCTGGCAGGCTCATAGAGCCTGGGTAACAGAGAATGACCCCAAGTTTGGCCCTGATGTATCTGCTCGCTTCAAGTTTGCCTCCAAACTTACGGCAGCTGAGTTCGATGCAGCAAATGCAAAGCGGCAGCTGATCAAGCAGCATATGCAGCAGCTACTTGGTCCTGATGGTTTGCTGGCACTGCCTACTGCTCCTGGACCTGCGCTACCTCTCAATACTCCTGCTGATCAGGTGGACGATTGGAGGAGGTCACTGTTGAGCCTGACATGCATAGCAGGACTGTCAGGGTTGCCTCAGGTAGGGCTGCAGCCATGAGATGTCTGTTTCTGAGTTTGAGTTGAGAGTTGCACCCTTGGGATAGGAAAGCAACCTGCAGTTGGGCCCTTACTTGATGCTGGACCAATTCTGAGCTTGTGTTCAGTGCTGATCACGCTGTTGATGGTTCATGTCTTGTAGGTCAGCTTGCCTATTGCACAAGTTGATGGGTTGCCCGTTGGATTCAGCCTGATTGGACCACCTGGGAGTGATGAGTGGCTGTTGGAGGTGGCAGTGCAGCTCACAGCAGCAACAACTGGGAGCAGCAACAGCACCAGCAAGGTCTGAGAGGCCCTCAGAGCTATTCTCACCGCTGCTGACAAAATGGAAGATATGCGGTTGACACAGACAAGAATTTGGAATGCAGGACAGTAATCAGACGAAGTTGCATGCTGGCGTGCACTTTTATCAGCAGCACACCTATGAGCAACCAGGATCATGCCAGCCCCTCAGCATTACCGCCACTACACTCTCAGAGAGCCTGTTGGCATTCCATTGCATATCCCTCAGGGAGTTAAATGCCCAAGGGCCGTATGGCCCGTGCGGGCTTGTTTGTTTGAATGCTTGTAAATTTGTTTGTTTGTTTTTTCACCGCCACTACTTGCCACCTCAACATGCGATACAAGTTCAAACTGAGATAAAAGTTGCCATAGCTTCTGAGTTGTTATGTTGTTGCAATGTTGTTGCCACACTGTTGCTATGTTTCTTGTACACTGATGGCGTGACCTGCCCACTTATTCACTTGCTGCAGCTGCCCTCCTGGCAAGCAGCGTATAAGAAAACATAGCAAACACGCACAAAGCAGCAAACTGCCCATCGGTTGCCCATGCGGTACAAATCGTATCTGATGCGAGGGTTCCGCTACCTTTATATGTAATACAAAGTTGGCCATGCAGCATGTAAGATGCAAATACAGCTGTATATAATGCACTGGGGCCGCCACCCAGAGTTATATGTAGGTGTGCACATGCTCAGCGTGACGTCCTCTGCAGCAGTTACAGCAGTGCTTTTGGGCTCCCTGTCAACCGCACACTGCTTGGGTTCAGACAGCCCTTGGCTTATTCTCATAGCAGATGCGCAACGCACATGTAAGTACCCGCAAAACGCAGGAACGGACTCCGCATCGTAGGCAGCGTGGAGGGCGTTGAGTCCTACTTGTTGTGGTGATGGCGCCTGGCGCGCCTGAGCCAATCTCTGCACGGGAGTATTATGGTAACGTCAAGTATTTATTTCCAGGCTGTACTGGCAGTGACCCGAGCCTGAAAGCGCACT
>LWCB01007148.1:0-11497 GCA_001630525.1 Coelastrella sp. M60 | reverse complement strand
GGTCTGTATCATACAAGATGAGGGGAGGGATTTGAGGCAGGCCAATGTACTATGGAAGTGCAGAACGAGTGCAAAACCAGTCCGTAACCCTGCTGTTGTATGTGTTGATGTATGTTCGCTTATGTCGTTGCTTGCTACCTGCTGCAGGTGTATCTTGAGGCACTGTCTGAGCTTCAGGACCGGCTGCCCAGCTTCCCAAATGAAATTGCCTGGGCTGTGGTAGAAGAAGAGCTGGGGGTGCCTGTGGGCCAGGTGTATGAGCAGCTCTCAGAGCAGCCAGTAGCAGCAGCAAGCTTGGGCCAGGTGAGCAGTTGAGCAGTCAGGCCAGCAGTTACAGCACTGGCAGGAGCATGTGAACAGCAGCAGAAGCAGCAGATGGGGGTGGGCAATCTGATGCCACACACAACAGATCCCACAGCAATCAGAAAGTTTATCTTGACCTCTGTACCTGGCTTCTTCGTACTAAGTGCCACGCACGGCAGGCAGCAAGCTGGTTAAATAGATGCCTGGGGTCTAGCCTGGTGTACAGGACTTGTGTTGGTGCTTTGCAGTTGCCTGCCTGCGGCTATAGTTGCTTTCTTGACCCACCTTATGTTTGTGTGGTGTCATATATGTCCTGCAGGTGTACAAGGGTGTGTTGCGTGAGACTGGTGAAACAGTTGCAGTGAAGGTGCAGCGGCCAGGCATTGGAGAGAGCATTGCAGTAGATATGCTGCTGCTGAGGAGACTCATGGCAGCAGTGGACAAAAACCTTCCGCAAGTAGGTGACTCATAGAGGGATACTGGTGGAGAGGTCTGTTATGCAGGACACACAGCGTGGTACATGCAATTGCCTGCACTATTATGTACGATTCACACAGCAGCGTGAGAGCACCGGTGGCATCTGCTGCCCACTTAGGTCAATGGCATGCTCCAGCTTTTGTCCTTCTTCAAACCCTGACTGGTGTGCCGCTGTGTGTTTGATTTGCTCAGGTGTCTCAGCCACTTGTCCCCTTGGTGGATGAGTTTGCTGCACGGCTATTTGCTGAGCTTGACTATATGGCTGAGGGCAGGAATGCTGAGAAGTTCCAGGTTTGTATTTGACAACTGCAGACCATGTGCTCTCTGTTTGTTGGTTGCAGCAGTAACGAGTAGTCAATTCTCAGCTGCCCTTTGCAGCTTTTGGCTGAAGCAGAGCAGCAAGCAAGTGTTTGTCCCCCGTCGAGCAGTATCAGAAGCAGGGTTTAGGGGCATGGATGTCAGCAGCTTTCAGCATCTTGATCAATTGTCTCTTGTATGGTTGTGATCTCTTCAGGCTCTGTATGGAGGCATGCCGCGGGTACGAACTCCTCGTATCTACTGGCAGGCTACTCAGCGCCGAGTGTTAACCATGGAGTGGATTGACGGAGTCAAGCTGACAAACAAGGTAACAAGGGACTGATTGACCTCTCAGCTGCCTGTCATTCAATGTAGCCTCAGCGGGCTATGTCCAAGCAAAGGTGCTGACGGATTTCCCCCATTGCCAGCTGTGCTTCATATTTGTTGTCCTAGGTTGTCAGCTGTCTTTTGTTTGGGGCAGGGCCCAGTGAGTTAGTTAGTATCACCAGCACTTGTTTCTAGTGCCTTTGCATGAGACCTGCTGCTGGAATTACCTGTCTTTTCTGCTGTCACTCCTGACAACACTGCTGCTGCTGTGTCTGCTGACGTAGGTTGCAATGGATGGTGCTGGCCTGGACATTGTTGACTTTGTTGATGTCGGTATTGAGTGCACATTGCGACAACTCCTTGAGCATGGCTACTTCCATGCAGGTGGGATGCAAACTGGTCACGTCAGTGCCGAAAGCTACCTGGCAGCGTGCCTTGGGACACTGCCTCTTGCTGATTGGTCATTGCTTTCCTCTGCAGGACAGTTCTGCTTATCCAGGTCTGCTTGAAGTTACCACCTGCCCCGAAAGATACTTCTCATGTGTGCATCTGAAGACAAATGTTGATTGGTCTGTCTTCATGTTGGATACTGGGTGATATGTTGATGGTGGTACACATCCTGTTTTGCAGATCCCCATCCTGGTAACCTGTTGGCTACCCGGGATGGGACACTGGTGTATCTGGACTTTGGCATGATGAGTGAGGCCCCAGAGTATGCCCGCTTTGCCATCATGGCTCATGTGGTGCACCTGGTCAACAGGTACGGACAAGGAAGTTGAAATCAAATCTGCAGCCGCAATCCCAGACTTGTGTGCTTGCATACTGATGAAATGCAACTGATGCTGCCAAAGGCATAATGCCAAAGGCTGACCAACTACCTACCTGTCACCAGCATGTGTGGGGTTTGCTTGTGCAGGGATTATGATGCCATGTGTCGGGATTACTACACACTACAGTTCATGGATCCAGCTATAGACACGGCACCCATCGCTCCTGCATTACAGGTAAGTGCATGGAAACATCTCTGGCTTCATCCATTCATCAAGCAGCATGTCATGGTTGTAGGCACACATGCTGTGGTTCAGTGCTATGTTCCTGAGTGCTGTTGCCGGTGTTGTTGTAGTTGCTCTGGCGGGTTTGCTTGTGGCCAGTGGGATGCACCTGGTGGCAGTTGCACCCAGCCCAGGTCAGGTTGCAGTCATGTCTATTGGACTTCTTCTGGCTGAATTGCTTCACAAGCACACTGTGTGCTGATACTGCTGTTCTTTCAACATACCTGCAGGCTTTCTTTGATGACGTTCTTGATGCCAGTGTCAGTGAGCTCAACTTCAAGGCCATTGTGGACGGCTTGGGCAATGTGCTGTTCCAGTACCCTTTCAGGGTTCCAGCTTACTATGCCCTCATTCTGCGCAGTCTGACAGTCCTGGAGGGCTTGGCACTGCAGGCAGACAGCAACTACAAGCTGCTGGGCAGGGCATACCCCTATATCGCTCGCAGGCTGCTAACTGACCCTGCACCTGAACTTAGGGCAAGCTTTGAGGACTTAGTCATTAAGGTGGGAGTGCTGTTTGTAGATACAGCCCAGTCTCTGGTCTATTACAGATATACAGCATACAGCAAATTTGACAGGTATCTTGGTAGTTGTAGCAGTTTGCAGCAGGCAAATGACTGTCATGAGTGGCCTCTGGCAAGCAGGTGATACAGTCGCACTTACGTTCATGCTGACGTTGACCTTGAAGCTTGTGTGCTGCTACAGAACAACCAGTTACGTTGGAACCGGGTTGAGAACCTCCTTCGCGAGGGCAGCAAGAGCAGTGACTTTGATGCCTCACAACTGTGGCTGCTGGCCAACTGGCTGCTGGGACCAAATGCCGAGGGCATCAGGCAGAAGTTGGCAGTGGAACTGGCACGCATGTTGGATGCCACTGCAGCAGCACAAGCACGGGACAGAATAGCACAAAGGTGATCAGATATGTGTATACTGCCTGTGCTGGGCTTCAGTTTTGCTTGTGCCCCTATTGGGAAAGCTTGGCTTACATGCTTTCTGCCAGCTATTGGAACTACTGCTGCTGTTATGTGTACCCTCTGCAGTTTCATTGGGAATGGTGTATGTGTTGCTCTGAAACCTCTCGAATCTGTGTCCCAATGCCGAATCTGTGTCCCAGTGCCAATGCATCATTGTCTCTCTGTGATGCCCTGCTGCAGTCTCAACAATGTTGAGGTGGCCAACCGTCTGGTTCCCATTCAGCCCACAGAGGAAGAAGCCAGGCAGCGGGCAGTGATGCTGGTCAACACACTACAGCAGAGGCTAGCAACAAGCAGCGCCAACAGCAGCAGCAGTGCAGATGCACAGCTGTCAGCAGCGTCATGGACATCCACCAGCTGGCGGTTGCAGGTCAGTGCAATAAGTAGTGCTCTACTGGGTTAAGAACACCGACTATACCTGCGTTGTTGGTTGTCAGCACCCCTGATCAGCTCGGATCAAACCTGGTGATGGATAGACTGCACTGTGTGGACTTGTTGCTTGTTGTGACGTCAATTGCATGAGTAAATCACGATAACTTGTGGCCTCAAACTGCTGATGATGTTGTGCTGCTGCTGTTGTGCCGTTCTACTTCCTCAGGTCCCTCCAGGTTCAGGTCCTTTTGGCTTGTTGACTCCCGCTGATGTCCAGGCCCTCATGGCCAAGGTGCAAGACGGCTTGTCTGCTGTTGCGCCTCAATTGCAGCAGTTGCTGCAGCAGCCTGGAGCCTCACAGCTGTTCCAGGATGTGGGAAAACAGCTGGCGCAGCGCTTTGCGGCTCGAGTGATCAAGTTTGCATTTGCAGGCAACCAGGCATCAAGCGCCAGTGCCAGCTCGTAGCGACAGGCCTGCTCTGGCGGGGGGATTGTTGTGGCCTGTGGGCAATCAACAAGTGCTTGAAGTTTGTGTTGTTGTGGTAGAGTCACTGCAGTGGATATTCTATGATTCATATTGTTGTCAGAGGCGTTGTTGATCATGGGCAATTTTATGCACAGTCCTGGGCTATGTACTTATAGAGTGTGCCGGTTATCAAGCCAGTGGTAGAGTGTCTGGTGATTCTGTTTTGTTGTTTGCGTTGGTGGCATCTTTGGGCTGGTTTGCTGATGGTGGTCCAGCCACAGTTTTATCCTCATGATGTACAGTCTATGTGGTATTGCTTGTTAGCGAGCGATCTGATGCCCTTGTTTGGTTGCAGCTGCAGGCGCAGAAGCAACTTAGGTTGCCTCAGCGGTGTTGTGGTGAAGTACAGGGCTTTTGCCGATCGCTATGGCCATAATGAGTGTTTTTATGCACAAATTCTACGATGTTGCCGGTCGCATCATCTTGGAAAGTGCTGCAGTTTGTCAAGCTGGGGATACAGTCCTGGGACCAATCTTTTTGGTTGTGCTGATTTGCATGCCGTGCTTTTTGTATACGTCTCAGGCTGTCACGATGCATTGCTTTCTGTCTGTTCTGTCTTCTGCGTATGTTGAAAGTTTGTCTCAAAGCTATATGCAGCTATATGGCTAAGTTTCATATATGCAGCTATATGGGCGCCTGTATCGCATGCAGGCTAGCACAACAGGAGGTCGCATTTTGCTCCTGCTCGCTGTGACCTGCTCTCTGGTGTCAGTGGTAAAGCGTCTGTCAGTTGCACACCTGATCACAATACATGTCATGGTATCTTAAATGGGATTGACATCTCAACAAGGGCAGTACATCGTCCGGACTGCATCACGCAGGAACTTAGGTGATAAAGCAGGACAACATCAAGTTGCTTGGAATGATGCGCATTTCAGAACACCGCTCACCTTGAACGTCAAGAAGACTCTTCGGCCCTTGCGCACTGACACACACCCGAATGCAGAATCCTGACCATCCTACTGAAATGGCTGCTGCTGCTACCGCTTCAGCCAATGTGATAGTTTTCATAGGGCTTTGACGTCTTGCATGTAGTTTCTTTACCCTGCCATGGGTCAGTCACATCAGCTGTTGTGCCGAGAGAACACCGAAAAGCTGCACAAGGCAGTATTCAAGGCGGTTCAGATAGCTGAAATTTTTTGTTGCTTGTTGACAGACCGCAGACCTGCGTCAGCGCATCTCAGTGGGAGCTGCTCTAGACTGTCAGCTGGTGGGTATTTGAGCTCCAACTAAACCGGCACGACCGGGCAAAGACAGTCAGAAATGTAGCTCTGACTGTTTGCAATGTTTTTGGAAATGACTCCTTTCAAGGTTGCCTCTCGGCAAGTTTGAAAGCATGCAAAACAGTTGCAGCCCAGTACCAGGGTCTCTTGCAAGCCGAGGTTACAGCCCACCATAGGAACGCGCTCTTACATGCCAACTGCACTACTAAAAGATTCGGCGCTACATGTATGGCTGCAGTGCATACCTGACACGTCCCTGTGTGTACTGAAACATGCCGTACACAGGTCATGTAGCCCTGTAAGGCCATACTCACGGCACTAAGGTTTGTCAAGGCCATGGGGCTGACAGTGTGAGGAGGAACAAGCAGCTGTGGCTAGGGGACAGCTATGGCTGGCCAGGGGACAGCGCCGCAGTTTGCAGCTGCAAATGCAAGCCTAGGTAGCCCCAAGATTACCAGCCCCCACCTCACCAATGTTATGATTGCCGCAGCCACAGTTGCTGCTGCCCAAGCTGCACATGATGTAGGGCTGGGTCCTCCACCCAGCTTGGACCCCACAGCAGCAGCTGCAGCAGCCACAATGGCAGTCATGGGCTCACCCAGCCTTCCAGCAGTGACATCACCTCACCTTGCCACAGCAACGGTCCAGGCAGGAACCCCGTCTGTAGTGCCTGCAGGAGTGGCCACAGTGCCCATGGGTAGTCCAGATGGCACCACAGCACCCAAGACCATTGGGATGATGGGTATGACAGCTGCAAAGTATGAATTGCTCAAATCAGTTGCATCAGCCAATGCATTGAGCAGCCTCATTGCAGCTCAGTCCATGGAGGAGGGTGAGCTGAAGTTGGAGCTTTCCAGAGTAGCATCTCTGACAGCAGCAGCAGCAGCAGCAGCAGCAACAACAACAGTGGCAACATCCCCTGTGGCACCACCTACAAGGCTGCAGCTGCCTCTGACATCCACAGAGGGCAGCAAACCAGCAGCAGCAGTGTGTGAGGCACTGGTGTCTCCCTTTGCAACACATGACAGCAAGGTCAGGGCTGATCAGTCACCTGGCTTGCATACAACGCGTCATCCAACAGCAAAGCAGTTGGCAGACGGGCCGAAAGACAGGACAGCGTCTGGCAGCGGACAGGCAAGGCATGGTTCTAGACCCAACAGTGCTTCTGTAGCGCCATCCAGGTTGGGTCCTGGCGGCAGCAGTAGGCCACCAACAGCAGCAGGTGCAAGCAGCAAAGCAACTGCAGGGGGTAGTAGAGTGACTGCCTTCAAGATAGCAAACCCGAGCAAGCAGCTTGTGCAAAAGATGTCTGCTGCTGCAGCAGCCACATTTGAGCGTGGTGTCAGTCCTGAAGAAGCTGTTGATGTTCGTGAGGACAGCAGACACAACAGCCCAGCACCAGGATCAGAGGCAGCACCAGCAGCTGCAGCAGCACTTGGCACCACCTTGACAGCTAGTCAACAGCCGTCAGACTCTCAGCAGCAGCAACATCATCATCATCAGCAGCAGAGGAGGAGCAGCAGCCCTGATGTGGTGAAAAGCAAACATTGTAGCAGCAATAGTGGAAGAAGATCCAGGAGCAGAAGTAGCACCAGAGGCAGAAGCAGAAGCGTAGACAGCAAGTAAGCAAGCTGAGGGCCATGATGGTCTTCGGTGCGTTGCACTGCACAACTCTGCAAGTTGGGTAGATCTTTTGTGGTATTCTTGTCAGACTTATCCGCCTCCTTGTCAACCTGCCATACCAACCACTGAATCAAACCCCTCATTGACCGCACGTAGCTGCATTCTCCTCATATCAAGCAGTACTCACAGTGCTGTCTTGTTGTGTGTTGATCAGCAGAAGTCCCTCTCCCACTCGCTCATCTTCCCGAAGCAGCAGTAGAGACAAGCGCTACTACAGCAAACGCCGCCGCAGCAGTAGCAGAGGTGACCGGTACTACAGCAGCAGAACAAGTGGCAGAGGGGCCCACAGCCGTAGCCGCTCCCGTGATCGTTCATACAGCCCCAGGGACTGGCGGTACGGCAGGAAGTACAGCTCATGGAAGTCTGGCAACCGCTATGAGAGCAGCAGACAACACAGAGAGCGCAGTAGATCCAGGGAGAGGTACCGGCATCGCTACTACAGCAGGTCCAGAAGCCGCAGCAGATCCAGGGACAGGGTCAGGCAACGGGACTACTACAGCAAGCCCAGCAGGAGGAGCAGGAGTTACAGCAGGTCCAAATCACCTGTCAGGAGCCGCAGTAGAGGAAAAACACCAGAACCAGCTGCAGCAGCACGGCAGCGACAAAGCCGCACTAGCAATGAAGTGCAAGCAAGAGGAGAGAGAAGTGTTCAGGAACAGCACAAGCGGGTTCAAGCAAAGGCAGCAGCTGCTGGTTCTACTGACGATGGTGATGGTGCTGCAGCAGGGAGAGCCACCAGCACTGCAGACAGGCTGGCGAGGACGATCAGCAGCAGTAGCACTGATAAGCAGCGACAACAGCAACTAGAACGCACCAGCAGCAGAAGGGATAGCAGTAGAGACAGAGAAGCAGACACAACCAGGGACAGTAGAGCCAGAAGCAAGCAGCAGCAGACAACAGCTTCGCAGCGCAGCAGCAGGGATGGTGCTGGTGTGCGTATTGGGAACTTCTCCAACCCCAGCTATTGTCCTCACCCCCCTCCCTCAGACCCCAATGTCAAGTACTGGAGGGGAAGGGATGGGTATGTGCATGACAGACAGGGAAATAAGTGGGACCCTAAGACAAAGGTGTTGCTGGAAGCAGCTCCAAGCAGCGCAGCATCACAAGGCACTGAGCAGGCAGGCAGAGCAGCAGCAGCAGCAGCAGGTCCCCGCAGCGTGACCACAGGCAGCAGAGGCACCAAGGTATCATCACCAACAGAGCACAGCAGCAAGAGACAGAGGAGGGACCTGGGGGTGGCAGATGACAGGCAGCAGCAGCAGCAGAGGCAGCCAGACAAGCAAGAACAGCGATCTGCTGGTGCATCCGCTGCTGCGATGCCTTCAGCTACTGCTGCTGCTGCTGGCTCTCATCAAGGTCTTGTGCGTGGTGTAATGAGCAATGTGCTACCTGAGGAGCTGGATGTGGACATGGAGATTGAAGAAGCACATGAACCTCCACAGCATCAGGCAGCTGCACACCAGACGCCACCACTCGCAGTAGCAGTTGGACAGAGCAAGACTGTTGCGGGGGTTGCAAGGGGCACAGAACACTCCCAGCAGCACCAGCAGAAACGCAGCCGTCCGTTTGGCTCTGCAGCAAGACGTCCTCCTGCCCTGCAGGTGACAGCCACCACAGGGGCCGCTGGCAGTCCTGCTGCTGACAAGACCAGGGCTGCTGCTGCTGCTGGTGGCGGTGGTGGTGGTGTGAGTGGAGGTGGTCGTACCCCCACTGCCTCCATGCCTCCTGCATCACCTCCCCCTGCATTGTCTCCCAGTGTTGTGAGCGGCAGCAGTATGCGGGCAAGTCTGGTCGAGGCAGGTCACTGTAACATGGAGTATCAGAATGTGGCCCTAGAGGCGCTGCAGCACAACTTGTCTACTTTGGACACAACGTCATTCAAGTGAGGCAATACAGTAACAGCAATTGTGTCAAGGGAGCAGAGTTGATGCTGTCAGCCCTGCGCTGCTTCTGGTTGATGCTGTCATTGCAGGTCTCTAATCCACCTGCTTGTGCCATCACTCTGCTACATCAGTGCTGGGACACCTAGCTGAAGTTTCTCTTCCAACGCTTTACCTGCTGCTGCTTCTTGTTAATGCAGGAGTTCTACCACTCTTGAGCTTGAGGCATCCACACTCAAGAGCGCTGCTGCCAAGCTGGCTGGCAGTCACGGCTGGGATGTTCGTGCCCTGCTACTTCAGTTGTCCAGTGGCATGAAGTATCTGGAGTGGGCGCATAGCTTTGCAGGTTCAGGTGGTGTAGGTGTGGCCAGCATCAGCAAGCAGCAGGCCTACAAGAACAACCTCACAGAGGCAGCAAACACGGTCAGGAGCTGTGCTAAACTGGCAAAGCAGCAGATTGTTGCACGTGCCATCCAGCTCAAGGCAGCTGGTAGGCCTCATCAAGCAATGACAGCGATGGATTATGCATTTGCTGCTGTGAGGTTGCTGGCTGACAAGCTGGATGCCGTTGCCAGCATGAATCTGTTGTTTGTGAAGACTCAGGGCTTCAACACAACTATGAGGAACCTCACACAGAACACATCACCAACAGCAGTGGCAGCAGTAACAACAGCAGCAGCAGTAGATGGGCCACCTAGCAGTGCAGGAGGAGCTGCAGCTGCTGGTCCTGGGTCAATGGCAGCACCTGCTGCTCGGGCCCCTGCTGCTGCTGGTGGTGGTGGCGGTGTCAATCGTGGTCGTGGTGGTGCTGGTGGAGGCTTTGGTCCCAGTCCAGGAGAGTCTGGGACTCAGAACTCTGCCAGCTCAGCTGTTGAATTTGTTGCTGCTGCTGCTGAGGGCAGCCGTGCGACTGATCGTGTTGATCTTGCTGATGCTGTTCAGGAGTACATCACTCTCACTGAGCAGTGGACAGCAGTGGCAGAGGCAAATGAGGCGTACCTGCACAAGACAGGCAGGGCTGCAGCAGCTGCAGCGGCAGCAGAGGCAGCAACTGAAGCCAAGTCTGGGCGGTCTGCGACATCATCATCTGGCAGTGAAGCCATTTGTGCCGCTGCTTTGTCTGCTGCTCACCGTGTGGGTCAGCTAATTCTTGCTGTTGGTTTTGAGGCAGGGCTGTGGGACTTGCCCTCTGTGTTGGACATAGCAAGACAGGCAGCTGATGCCATCATGAACATGGTAGAGACTTATGGCAATGCATCAGCAGTGGTTGGGGGTCCACAGCAAGGGATGCCTGGTGCTGGCGCTGCAGGGGGTGCAGGTGGGGTTGATGGTGGAGGTAAGCCTACTGGCAGTGCAGGTGGGGGTGGTGGTGGTTTGCATCAGGGTGTGGGTTCCAGTAATGGATTGGGAAGTGGTGACTGTTCAACTTGGAGTGCCCAGGCTGCTGCTGCTTTTTGCTGCTGCTGCTGCTGCATCTGGGTCACAGGTTCGTGAGGCTCTGATAACCAGTGCATTACTGAAGCTACCGTTCAATTGGAGCAAAGCACAGAAGATGCAGCAAGTTGACAACCTGTTATCACAACTGGTGTGTGCTCCAGCTGTTGAAGCACGCCAGTCGCTGTTCAGACTCATCATGTCAATGTGTTGTGTTGATTACAAGTGTTACACAGCAGCACAGTGAAGCTGTGGGTCTGAAGCAGCATTTTGCTGACACAGCAAACACAGTAGAACCGCAGACGCTTGCTTGCTGGCATCTGGCAAACAGCAATAGCCACACACAGCAATCGGCCCTATTGTATGTGTATCATCTTATGATCGCTCTATGCCAGCCCTGACGACCCAGATCTTGGGCTGTTGTTGCCCAGCTGCTGATGTTCCTACTGTTGGTACACTGTGCTATGCTATGCTATGTCTAACACTCACATCATTGGTGCTACCATTCAGGAGCTGAGTCATGTTGCTGATACGCTTATTGGTGAAGAGACTCTTGGCATCAAGGGAATCAGTGGAGGAGAAAAAAGGTGACACCAGGAGCAGCTGGGCACAGTGAAGGTTTCGTACATGTTACGCGCTTGTAGTGATGAGTTGTTTGAATTGCCTCTCGTATGTTGTGTCAGCTGCCATTACCAGCAGATGCAGTCCTCCCCTGATGCTGATGATGCTGGTTCTGCTGCTGCTGTGTTGCTGTTCCACAGACGTGTGTCTGTTGGTATTGAGCTCGTGAAGGACCCAGCAATTATCTTCTTAGACGAGCCCACAACAGGTCTGAAACAGCAGCAGCAACAGCAACATACTGCATGCTTTTTGTCTGCTGATAATGCTTCAGTGGTCTGAGGTGGCAGGGAAGGCCAAGCTTGAGTGTACAACAGCAGTTGGTGATGCTG
>LWCB01007136.1:0-24004 GCA_001630525.1 Coelastrella sp. M60 | reverse complement strand
CTCCAGATTTCGACAAGTTTATTACTGCCTGAAATATCATGGCCCTTTCATGAGCACCATGTGCATTGAGGTCCTCAATGGATCCTTTGTCCACACACACACACAATCTATGCCCCCGCAGTGGGGATCCCCCGTCGGAGCCAACAAGTCACTCATGGGGGTATCAAGTTCACACTCACCTTCAAATCATTCATTAGAAGAAACATAAACAAAGTCATCTGAATTAAAATTACCATGATCATCATCATTAGGTCTAGTAAGCACACCGCTATCTTGACCACATCGATGTAACCAACATTTATGCACTTTTTCCAAAGACAGCAAGCCATTTTGCAGCAAACCCTCACCTCCTCCATCCGTATCCATATGGAACTTCACCGTCGTTATCCTCGGGATGATGGGTACAACCCTGCAGGGGTTCAGGAACATCAACAACAGGCTCTGAGCTGCAGTGTGTGATGTATTGTTTTACCACACAGACTGCTGTGGGGCACTGAGTGATAAAACACACACGCATACCTTCCGACTCAGACATGACATCAAACACTTTCTTATAACAACAACACACCTGGTTGTGACCGATCTCATGAGCAAAGGCGAAGCCATCAAAACAGCCCTTAGCCACCTCGGAATATGCCCATTCTTGTGTGCCTCTCGCGCCAAGCAGGTAACCTATGCCACAATACGTAGTCCCCGCGTTGACATGGAAGAGGGATACCATATCAGCTGCAAGCTGCATCAGAATCATACAAAACCAGAGTGTTTGATGGTGTGCATAAAGCATGATGTATGGCAGGATGAGTCACCAACAACGGCACACATGAGTCGCTGGTGCACAAGGGCATCCAAGCAAAGCTTGGGCAGCACATGAGTCCCACACACGAGTCGCTGACAGCGTACACTTGCTGAGCAGTATGCTGGTTGATAATCACTTTCAGAAAGAGGACGACCTTTTGACTCAACATGCAAGAGGCATGGAATGATTAGGTGCAACCAGCAGCGCCAGGTTCCTCTGCTTTCATGACTCTGGTACCTTGATTGTGGAGCGGTGCTGCGGATGCATGAACATTGCTAAATGCATTGCATTGATTTGCATTGCATCCTGAACACTGATTACCTCATTGCGCCACCTATGGACACCTGGAATTCTTCCATCCTTTAGGTCGGTTAAGAAAGTATCTGTCCTGTTATCTTCTTTCCAACCTTTGATCTACATCCACAACAGAATAGTCCCAACAAGCTCAGGCACACAACCATAATGATGGAGTGGTAATATGTGCTGACTGCATACTGAACTTCATCACATTGCTTGAAGAACATCCTCCAGACAACACTGTTGTCGAGGTATTACACCCATCAAAGCTGCCACCCTTACACCGTCACAACACCAATGATCTGCCATCTCATCTAGGGTGTTTGAGCACATGCTGGAATGACAAGAGTACCGTTCCTACAACAGAGACCCCAAAGCTAATAGTATCTCAGAACGGGAGTCCACATCTTTGAAAGTGCAAGGTAGACTGACAGCTCACCAGCCGCGCGCCCACAAGTCTGAGGGACAAGCTCATACCCGAATCCACATACGCCTTATTTGTTCGGGCAACATTCTCCTGCGCCTTGACCATCATGGCCTCAACTCCACCAACGTCCACTGCCGCAGCAGCAGTGTACACAATCAAGACATCCTGAACTGTACCACTCTGCAGCAGGTTACGTGTACCACTCTGCAGTAGTTTACGATTGCCAGTAGCAGAAGCATCTCCTGCGGTTTCTGTTGTGGCAGCCGAGTTGGTGTCGGCGCCGAGGCTCTGGATTGTGATCTGTTCTTGCACCTGAGTAGCAGATATGGATTCGTGTGAGGGTTGGATGGGGATGAGGGAGGGGTCTGCAGGTGCTGGCGCTTCGGGAGTGGTGTCAACAGTTTGCAGTGTGCCTGAGTCTGTACCCTGTGCCACAACGGAAGTCTGTCTGTCAGTGGGAGGTTTTTTGAACAGACGGGGACGGATTTCTTCGACGTACTCCACAACAATGTTCCTCTTTGTGTTGACAGTGGGAAACAAAGCAGCAGCAAGCTCAGGTGTGATGTCAGAGGAAGCGCTGAAGGCAGCAGTGGCAGGGGGGCTGGGAGTTGAGCCAGTGGTGATGTCAGGAAGAACCTGCACAAGCAGATTGACAGTGGGAAATGCTCTGATAACTGTGTGTGAGTGACAGCGGCGACGAAAGTCACGCAGACTCCAAAGCATTGTATAACTGAAAGCAGTCATACGACTGAACGCACTTTCTAATAAATCAGCAGAGGACTACGATGCTGCGACCCATGCAGCGTTGTCCCTTTCAAGGCGCATATCTGGCCACTTTGTGCAATATTCTGAAGGTACACGCTGTATGTAGTGTGGTCTGTGCCTTAGACAGCAGCTCTTTTCAGTAGTGGCAGAGATGGCCATCAGGGTACCACTCACTTGGAATGTCCTGAATCTGTTTGTCCTGCGATCATAGTACCTAATGTTGCCGTATACCGCGCCGCTGGCAGTGGTGGTGAAGATCACAGTACTGAATGGGCCTGCGGAGCCAGCAACCTCACCAACCCATGTATTTGGTTGAACAGCATCAGGTATGCCTGCAGTAGCGGCGGCTTTTTGCCTGGCCGCAGCCAAGACAGGGTCTTCTGGAGCTGATGCTCCTGATAAATCGTTGCGTATGTTGATGATTATGGGTCTGTTTGTGTTGGGAAGGGTGAGTTGTAGTCTAGGGGTCTGGGAAGCCAGCAGAGACATGTTGATCTGAACAGCAGTGACAGAAGGCTGGCCCGTTCCTGCAGCTGCGACATCAGTACAGCAGCACAAGGGTACGTTGAGACAACGGCAGCAAATATAACTTTTTGCGCGAGAGAAACAAGATATTGCCAGGGTTCAATGGCTCTCTGACATAGACAGGCTGACTTCGTGGCTCTAGCCCTGCAATGTCGGGTAGATAGTTGCATGGTCCTGCACTTCATGCACTTGATGCGGTCCGGCGCGATTCTGGACTGCTAGAGGGAGTGTGAACAATGACAGGACGTTGCAGAAAGAGATCCTGACCCACTAATCCCTGCAAACTCATCGACGCCCATACGAGAGTAGTACGCAGCGAAAGCCCGAGGTGTTGCATGCAGTTTGACCCTCTCAGCATTGCTGAAACCATCCTGAACAACATAACCTTGCACAATCTTGACGCCAGCAAGCCTGCTCTCCACAGCTGCGGCACTTGCCACGCTGAGAGTGTGCGCACCATCTGGATCGTTGATAAAAAGATTGGGGGGACCTGGGTAGAACAGTGTCCACCACTGGTTAGCAAACAAAACACGCTATCAGGATTTGCACTTAGTCGGCAGGTTTGATGATCTCAAGGCGCACTCAAGCCCTCAAGGTGCCCAGCACCCTACCCCGGGAATTGCTGACCGCGGCACCCTCAGTCTCTCAGCAGCTCGGCTACCGTACGTCACACGTCACGGTACGAAGCCTCAACACAAACCACGTTACACAGCGCTAATATGCATCTTACATTTCTACTGTACAGCGAGCTCTTGAACATTGTGTAACATTACAATAATCAAGGAAGGAGGCTGCAGGGCGTCGGCAGCTCTGATCGCCATCATAAGGCACTTACTTGCACCCGCGCACAGGCCAGTTGCCGCAAGGAGCAGGAGCAGCAGCATACTGGTTACTGTTCCCATAATCACACCATTTTGTAGAAGTCAGTCTGGATGTAAGTTTTTTTGCAAAAACTTATGCAACTGCACAATGTATGGGGATCGTATCGGTTACGGTCTGCCGATGACTGGCAAGTGCTTGAGCAGTTGCAGCCAGATATCTTTGACTTACTTGAAGGATCCAGAACGCAAGTTGGCCCTGCTTCTTCGCTGTCCACCACCTTGCGACCTATAACCTCCTGGCCTGGCAGAGATAGAGATGGCTGGCAGAGAAGCTTGCCAGAAGAGTGAGAGAGTGAGGGCCCAGCTATTGCCAGAAGGGAAGAACGGTGATATAGTAAGGATGATGGTGAGAGATTAAGGGACTGGGTGGGCAGAGGGGAGCCAAGGTTCGCCATGGAAGGTTGAGTCGAAGGGGGGTCATTCAACGGTGGCACGGGCGCATGCGCGTCAACAGAGCTGCAACGGAACGGCTGAATGCGCGTAGGCAAACATTAGTAGGAGAAGCATTACTTCCACTGTGTATGTACTCTTACAAGTACACTCAGATTCGCAAATATACCACAAGTTCTTGGCATGCCTCATTGGTCATTCACCTACACGAATAAGCTTTTTTGCTATTAAATATTCTGCTTTGGGGTGCACAGAAAGCTCCGGGCGCACTTGCAGGGTCAGTGCACGTGCGAGGAATCGGCAAGTGGTCCTCGTTGTGCTCTGCCACAGAGTGAGCGGCGGGCAGGTATGAGTGCTTTACTCCGCTACTTTGTTCATATTTACGTAACGAGCGCGCACGAACGCACACCCGGTGCAAGCTGCACTGTCGCAGCAGGGGAACATGCAACACACCTCAGGTGGAACAACTTGTCCTGGGGTACCATTGACAAGTCGACAAGTTGTCCTGGGGTACAACCTTGTGACTACTTGATACGACCCTGGCCCGGATTGGCAGCTTGAGGCCTGACCTTTGGGGTGATGAGTGTGGTGACGATATGTGACAGAGAGTGCACGTGGGCTCGTGCAGCAAAGTGAATGCAATGCTGGCTCATGTAACAAAGCAATTGCTGCTCCGATATGTGTTCTCTCGTGGATCACAGGAAGCAGGTGGTTGTGGCCAGCATTGTGTACTCAGTGCTCAAGCTGCAGGCTGAGCCTCTTGCTGCAACCCCTGTCGAGGGTGATCTAGAGAGTCACACAAGTGACAGCTGTGATAAGGAAGATATCATCGCTCATGCATAACAAGGACAGTCGTACCAGCCTCATAGTATGAAGGTGTTACTAACTGCAAGTGGGACGATGGGGTACATACAACACCCGCTGTGACAGCTGCTTGCTAGCTAGGCACTGTCGTAGCCAATGCCTGATCCTGTTGTAAACAAGTTAGCCATGCAACAAGTAAGATGCCTGTTGTGGGAGGAGAAGGTGGCTTGTGCCGTAGGAGAATGCGGTTTTCTTGCCCAATGATGATGATGATGATGATGAGCTTGTTACATGCCATGTAACAAGCCACCTCGGAGGTGAAAAAAGAAAGGAGAATTTGGCTCGTGCAGCAAAGTGAATGCAATGACAATATGAACAAACTGCATACGCTCATTCTGGAGGTGGTCTCCTGAATCAATCAGTACTGCCGTGACAAGTATTGCCCCGGTCCTAGTCAACTGAGTTGACCAACAACACATGCTATTGCGGCTAGAATAATACTGCCCAGCAATCCACCATTTAGCCACAAGTGACCAGTGGGTATTGCACCTGCTCCAAGTCCCCACACCCAAGTAGCCAACCGCCACTGTGAAAAAAGAAAGGAGAATTGTGTCTCAGACACGATACATGCAATAAGCATGTCCTTGGCTCGTCAAACGGGCTAGAATTACCCATGTAACTTTCAAACTCGATGTATACCCATGCATAGTGTTTCACTATCCTTGTTCATTGGATCAAACCTGTCAACATGGACTTCCGGGATGTGACAACAGGTTGCCTGACCTGACAGCACGAACTTTGGACTCTAAAGTAATGTGGTCAGATCTTCCACGGTCGCAACCACAATCATGATCAACCCAGTCGACCGAAACCACAAGCTGTCACCGCTTGAACCAAGTAGACAAGGTGAGTTTGTTGATCACACTCTAACACCAGACTCTAGACAGCGATGAAAAGCATCCTGCACACTTTGAGAACTGTGATGTGGATATTCTGCCCCAATTTTTCATCTCTCTGACTTACTGAGAGGATCAACCAGTCGTACTGCACAACTAGTTGTACTGCAAACTACACAGATCATACTGCAAACCACACAGCTCTACCAGCTGCTGCTCTCACTGCCGCCACCACTGCCGCTGCTGCTGCTACTGCTGCCAGTCCCAGTCCCTCTACTGCTTATATTACACCCCCTATCTGCAACCCTCAAACGCACCTTGATCCCAAAGTGATCGCTGGGAAACAGTGTCTGATCTTCTGCTGCAGGCTGGTTCCCACATAGCTGAGCTGCTGTGACCTGCAGTTGATACTGTGGCGCCTGCCAGGCATATATGTAGTCTGCACAGTAAGGTGGTTCATCAGCATCCATGAGGGGTGCTTGTATGCCTGAGGGCCAAGTGTACACTGGCTCACTGCCATGAACTGCCTGCAGAAGAGGAGAATTAGAAACATCTCAGCTGGTGCAAGGATACTGTCTTGGATATGTGCAAGGATACTGTACTGACGATATGATTCATACATCCTCCCAGACTGCACAAGCCACCATTGTAGAATCCATCAGCACCACGCAGTTGCTGAACTGCTATCAGTACGGGTACAATGACGCAGAGAACCGACACAAAGCATGCGTGGCAGTATTGTGCAGGACAGTTCAGAGTAGTAGACCCACCTTATGTGTTGAGAAGTACCCATTTTGAGACAGCATTTGATGAACATCTTCGCCCGGATGAGCATTCAGATCGCCCGATAACACAATTGCAGCACTGTTCTGTTTCAACGGCTCCATCCACAGCAATATGGCTGTCATCTGCCTGCTGCGCACATCAGGATCGGCATGATCTAGATGTGTGTTGACTAACCAGACATATGCTACTTCATCTGTGGGAACTGTGGAGGGATGGCTGCCCCTGCTGCTTTGGCCTACTGCAGCTGGTCCCTCCTCCTGCTGCTGCTGCTGCTGGTTGTTGCTGTCTGACCTACTGTCTAAAGCCGAATGTAGCTGTAGAGCAAAGCAGATGCGCTGTGCTGCTCTGTAGTCACCTAGCACTAATATATCACCGTCACTAACCCCCTTGCTGGTTGTACTGCTGCTGCTTTTGCGGCTGTTGCGACTGCTGTTATGGCTGCTGCTGTTAGGTGTGAGGGCTGGTGGTGACGGCTGTACTGCAGGAATTCGTGTAGCGATGGAGTTGCCGAAGAAAGGAGCTACACTGATCTTGCTGCATGTGATCAAAGAATACAGAGCACAAACAGTCAAATATCCTTGCACAATAGCATCAGGGTGCAAACACCAGTAGCACTTGCATATGCTTAGTGCTTCAGCATACATATCCAGAAGCGCACAGCCTTGCATACCTGTTGGGTGACTGGCAAACAAAAAACCTTCCGCAGCAGCAGCAGTGGCGGCAGCAGCAGCAAGGTGTGATGCACAGATTGATTGTCTCACCTGAGCAGGTTGCTCCAGTTGCCCTTGTGAGCATTACTCTCACGCCAGCCCTCTATTGATGATGGAAGTGATATCAGCAGCGACCGACTCCATCTGCATTGAACAGCAGGAGCAGCAGCAACAGCAGCAACAGCATTCTCAGTGCCCACAATTAGTGATAGTGTAAGCTATTGTCCATGGTTACATGCTGCATTACGCAGAATATGAATTGCATTGATACAATGAAGATAAAGCGAAGGGCATTGTATCGTACACCACACTGTTGCTGCTGGCAGTTACGGGGGCAGTGGGAGTGAGTACACTGCTGCTGGACTCTGTCAGGTTCCTGCATGCATGGTGCAGATTGTGCTTGATACATGCACATATCTGTGAGCAATACATGTGGCATAGCTCAAGCTTACTCTGCTGACAGCAGCGCTTGTACAGTTGAGGCAAATACTGCTCCTGCTATGCTTGCACTGCGCAGGTTGCTTAGCGCTGCTCGGCATTCATAAACTTGATAGTCTGGACCAAGAAGCTGCATATCTTGGCCAAACTCTCCTGCAGGAAATGATCAAGGAGCGAGACAGCATCTGTTGCAGCATCAAGCAGACAAAGGGATATCAGAAGCTGGATAACATTGCTTGGAAGTATCAAACAGTGTGTGCAACAGTGTAGTGCACAGGCGTACCTGTCAAGACTTCCTGAAAACAGAAAACGTCCGCATCCGCTTGTTTGAGACAGGATTTTAGCATTGGCGCGCGTTCTGGCCACCTATCCATGATGCCTCGAATATTGAAGGTGCAAACTGACAGCTCTGCTGCAGGACCCATGTTGACTGGGACCACGCCACGCCTAGCTGACCGCCTTGCTGCATGCCACCGCCGAATGCTTTTGTTGGCTACTCCAGTTGCAAGTGCTGCAATTGCTATCCCGTTGAAGCCTCCAAGCTGAGCAGCTGATGTCAACTGTTGGGCCCCGTGAGCAAGAACAGTTTTGACTATTGCTATGGGCAGAGAGGTGATGGTGCTGGCACATATAACCCTGAGTCTATGAAATAATCTAGCCCTTCGCAAACGTTTTGCTGGAAGGGATGCTGTCTGTGAGCAGGGCTCAACTGCTGCGTTCGGGGACGTGGATGGCGGTGCCCTGAGTGGGGTATGTGAGAGAAACGCTGCTGGTGGAATCAAATACGTATGTAAAGCCTTGCTAGGAATTTCTTTGATTACACTGGTGCTGGCTTTTGCAACAACCCTCTTGATGACGACCCCTTGCATCGCTTCTGATGTTCATGCGCGAACCAAGCACGAACGCAGTGTAAAGAGTCCTGTTCACTCAATCTTCGTGATACTGTACATCACGTTCATCCACGTCTCATGCCACTATTCGACTGCCCAGGCTGATACGGTGGCATATTCCAGCATGCACAGCTTAACCTCGAAAGTTTGGTACCTTGGATCTGCCAACAGTAGAAGCATTGTGCTATACGTTGTGATGATGACCGTTGAGGTGTTTCATCTTTGGACTCGGTTAGTCAACACCGGCCCGGTGTTGACTGCTGACATGCAGGCACATCATCATGCATCTAAACGCATCACGCAGCTGTATTTGATGTCCTTGCACAGCAAATAGTATGCATGGAGCGTACGTGCATATGTGATGTCCGTATGCAGCAGATAACATGCGGCACTTGGAACGGCTCTTAAAGATAGGAGCAGCGCATGCTTGATTGTGTCGCTAGTAGTGGCTATCACCTCGGATGCACTCAGTGTGTTGCACAATCATGCTTCATTTCAGTTCTGGATTACTATGATCACATGTTAGAGACTGCACAGTGGCCGGGCAAGATGTGTGCCTATCATAGGCCATGATGGCAGAGCAGCAGCCGCCGCTGCATGCTTAGCATATAATATAAAAATTGCTGCTTACAGTCATAGCCTATGCTTAGCATATGAAGACACAACTCTGGGGGGCGGCCCCAGTGCATGTTACATATAGCTGTGTCGGGCATGATATATCTTGCGTGGCAAACATTAAAACTTCATTACATGTGTGTGTTGACCACAACAGGTCCCTGAGAATTTCCTTGTCAAAACCAAACCTCAAACGCTCCTAGCATTGTTTGCACAACCAGCGAGTGGCACTGCGCCGCGGGCGGCCCGCAAGGTACCAAAATCGACATGTGGTCCTTATTATCATGATAAAGATGATCATCATCACAGGCTGTACTCAGTGTCTCACTGTGACAGTAAGAAGGGGCGATTTGGCTTGTGCAGCGGCATGCTCGCAATGACAACAGAATATGCCATATGAGCGGCTCATACAATACCTGCTATTAGGCTCAATATCCAGAGCAGGCAACCCAGCACAAGAACTGCAAGAGAATACTTGTACCTCACAGAGGCTCCCATCGATGCAGGCAGTTTTCACGCCCCTACGTCCAGTGCTCAATGTTCTGCTGCTGCTGCTGCCGCCGCAGGATGGCGATGATAATGTAGATCCAATTGCTCCTGCTGCTGCTGACATCATGATGCAAGAACAGCAGCAACAGCAGCAGCAGCAGTAGCTGGCAAACAGGGACAGTACAGCAAACCAAAAGACAGAGGCAGAAGCAGGCAGTACAGTGGCAGCAAGGCAATTACCAGCAGTCATCAGCTGCAACAAGAGAAGTTGGGCAGCAGCAGCAGCAAGCCGGGAAGACCAGGGCCAGGCAGTAGAGACGATGCTGATCGGTGTAACCAGTCCAGCAAACAATCCCGGGTGTTGCAGTGCTGTTAGATTTTACCTGTTGCTGAATTGTCACACCACTGGCAGTGCACAACTGCATGTATGTATGTGGCATGCGAAACAGCACCAGCAACCGGCTTGCCAAAAGTCTGTCATATGCTATCCTGGCTGGTTGACCCTGTCAATATGACATAGATGTGATGCAGTTGATCACCAGCCTCCTTGCTGGCAGAAATAGTGCCGAAGGGTCTGGTACAACACCGTGCAATAGTATTGCAAACTGGTCAGTTACTGGCAGTACCAGACTCGGAGTGGGCAGCCGCCGCTTACTCGCAGCTTCCAGTCATGGTTCTTGCATGCAATCGTAGTTGACCCAGCCAGATCGTGTTATTCTTGTGGTATACACAGTGTAGACTCGCAGGTCCCTTTGTTGCATTGGCACCGGCCGGTGCCAGGTTTGACTGCGCAGTCATGCATGCAGTACTGCACGCTGACGTCAATCGACGTCGACACATCGGCTGTCTTTACGGCCCATACGCTGATAGGCCCGTTTTGTTGAGTGCAGACTGTTGATGGTCAGAGACTCAGAATCATGGCTCCATTAAAGCTATACTACTTCCCAATCGCCGGGCGTGCCGAGACTGCGCGCCTGATGCTCACCATCGGGAAGGTGGAATTTGAGGTAACACCGCTGTAGCTACAAGCCACTGCAAATTCTCTAGCAAATCAGTACTCAGGTTGGTGACTCCACTGGATCCCGACGCAGCAGATTATGTATGGAGCCAACTTCTTCAGTCTCGCATCATGTGCTCACAGCAGTACATGGCCATGCACGTGACACCCACAGACCAAGCTGCGAGACACGCTGCTGCCGTATATAAACTCTTTTCACGCAGGATAAGCTGATCTCGTGGGATGAATGGTGCGAGCGCAAGCCCAAAAGACCTTTGGGCCAGCTGCCCTTCATGGAGGTTGAGGGTAAACAGATTGCACAAATGGGTGCCATTGGTAAGCCAACTGTACATGTGAAGCCAAGTGTTACACCCCAAAACACTACTAGTATGCCATACTGACGGTCACGCTTCTAGTAGGCTGGATGCCCACTGGACGCATTGCAAGGCATGGGGTAGTACTACTAATACCCAACACAGTGACCTTCTGACACTGAGTCCAGCTGAGCTGCTTCAAGTTGGGGTCGCTGGTCAGGACCTTACAAGGGCCACGGTGGCTGACGAGGGAGTCCACACTCTGTAGCAGCTTGTCCATGCTTGACAATGGCACTGCAGCTCTCTTAAGCTTGTCCTATACATGCACCTGGCTGTGCTCCAGACCACTACTGCGCTACCCTGACTGGCATGACGCCCTCAGACCCCTTGAAGCTGGCAAAAGCAGAACAGGTGTACTACTTCCTGGAGGACATCTGGAATGTGAGCAACTCTTAAAGCTGTATGAGGCTATACAGCTGTACGGAATGCTCTGTGTAGAATGCAGCATGCTGCTACTTGATATTGAGACTGGCATCATCGGCTGCTGCCAACATAGCTGCATTCAACTGCTCATCTAACCTTGCCATGTATTCAAACTGACATTGTCAGACTCTGTTTTTTTGGTATGATGTATGTGAAGTAACACTCTCAGTAGGTGGCTGCCAAAAATCAACGACTGCTCAAATTCTGTGAACTTCACAGCCTCTGCGCCCCATGGACTCCATGGATGATGCTCACTTTGATGACAATCTGACTGAGGAGGAGAGGGCAGAGGTTTGCGAGAAGTGTCTGGCACATGATGGAGAATTCAAGACACGGCTGGGACTGCTGGATCAACTGCTGGTAAGAGTGCTCAAGAGCACCGCACTTGTCATGTGGATGCTAGACAGCCAGATTGTCCCTTGCCATGGTACGATTGCCATCGTGTGACATCACAGCATCATACAGTATAGGGGTAGCTGCAGTAATTATGGCGGGCTCATGTTAAGGAACTGTAAATTGATCGCTTTATTGTTGTGGTTCACTGCACCCTTTAGGCCAAGAGGGAGAGTAAGTTTCTGGCTGGTGATCAGATGTGCTTTGCTGACCTGGCGGTGTTCAGTTTCATGAGTGAGCTGCAGTCTGGCTGGTTGAAAGGTGGGGTAAGGCAGGCAATGCCGGGGGTATGCATGCAATCTGCGCAGAGGCGACAATTGCCATAGTTGCCAGCCAATTTGTGCAACTGCTGGTGCTATACACATGTGTATACCCGTCAATCAATTGCATGTGATATATACATGTATGTAAGGCCTATTGGATTCATAGTTTCTGTACAAATGGGCACTGTCAACTTGTGAGCCGGGCATAGAGTCTCCTGTGGCTGCAATGGAGCTGCGGCAATAAGTGCAGTGATTGATGCCCTTAGACAGGCTTGCAGACTCTAAGAGAAATAGCCATATGGCACCCAGATATCAAATCATATGTCACCCAGAGTCAGAAGGCTGCTGCTGCTGTTGTGAGTCGCGGTGACTCTCTGCTGCCCTCATGAAAACATGCAGGTCTGCCCACTGACGTTCTTGCCAACTACCCTGCTGTCAAGGAGTTCAGGAACATGATTGCCAGCCTGCCTGAGGTGGTGAAGTATTATGAGACACATGATAATGGAATCAGGAATCCAGGGTTCAGGCCTGATGCAGCGTAACTTACAGGGCCTGGGTGCAGCTGTCTGCTGATCTGACATGGCGAACATAGTGTGGCTGCTGGAGGTGGCAGGAGGTGGCTGGTGTTAAATTCTCCAGCTAGGAGTGACTGGAACAGTGGCCATTGTCATGTGATAGGCTATTATTTTGTCATCATGTTCATGGCATGTTGGCTGAAGAGAGACTAGCTGTATGACTGCTGGACTTGGCTGCTGCACGATGGACAAGTAGAGGACTCTGCACACACTGAGGCAAGCTGCTTCGCTATGACGATGCTTTTACCATGCCTAGCAACGCGTTTATGACTTGGAAAGTGTTTTATGTATACTGGGCATGGCCAATGAGGCACAGATGGTGATGTGGCTGAGAGGTAGAGTGCCAGGCAATATCCAGTTGCGTGCTTGTTGTATACCCGCTGAGTTATAGCTGGTGTATTAATATTCCATACAATTCAATTGAAATTGCAATCTGGCCCTGAACATAGTATGTTGCGTAGCCCGGTTTGTTCGTAAGGGCTACACCACGGTATCAGGGTAACTGAGCAGCACTACTAGCGCTACTAACACTGCTACATTATAGGTGAAATGCAGCTTTGCGATTGTAGATATATATGGCCCATACCTAGCGGCTAGGTCTGCTTCTGCAGTCATCCAGTGTTGCATCCAGCCTTAGGGAGTTGACACCAAGTGCTGGATAGTCTTATAATGTCTTAAGGGGGTAGCACGTAGTTGCGCATAGTACTGCGCTCTCACTTTTCTGGAACGTGACGGAAGTATACCACCCCTGTAGGCCAGTTATAATTATCCTGGGAACTTTATATTCGTGTTGGTTCTTGGTACCGTGTGGCCTGTCTGTCGGTACTATAGCTATGGTTGCGAGCTACATAACTTGATTGTTGCATGCATGTTTATGGCACTAGCGCGCGCGCGTGCGCGGTTTCAGCAGTCAGATAACGCGGGCGCTCATCCTCTAACCTCCGCGCGCTGCGTGACGATATCGTCACGGAACGTTCGATCGTCCCGGGTGGCTTCCAAATGAACCTGGCTATATATGTGACACCTGATCGCCTGCTGAGCATAGATCAGTACAACGGCACTTCAGAAGGAATTGCGTGCAGTGTGAGCTCTGAAAGGCTAGCTTAATGATGCATGATGCAATGAATATACTTCGCAATTCAGCGTCTCGGTTCTACATGTATACAACAACTTCTCGTACAACAACTGTCCCAACCTTCCGCAAGATGTCGCGCAACCACTTGAAACTCTGCATAACATTCAAATCCACACCAAAAAGGATTTTCATTGGCCAGATGGTCAGGTGAGCTGCAATCATCGTAACACCCCAGCTCAGCCATGTTCTTAGGTTTACGGGTGACACAAATATCCCCACCTTAGCTATCTGCACTTCCCATAATGTCGATCTGTGGATTAGGTCACAAGCTGCCAGTCGTCAGACACCAAACAGCATGGCTCCATTGAAGCTGTATTACTTCCCTCTTCCTGGGCGTGCCGAGACTGCCCGCCTGATGCTCTCCATCGGAAAGGTCGATTTCGAGGTAAGCACTCAATCAACGCTCTAGTTACAAGCTAATGCGACCTCGCTAGCAACCAGTCAGCATGCTTGTAGGTGATGCTACTGTATATAAGAAACATAGCAAACACAGAAAGCACGATTCGAAACATGCACAGCAGGTTGATGCATCATGCGACTAGGGCCGCTGCTGTGGATACTGGGACACGCTGTATAAGAATCATAGCAAACACACAGAAAGCACAACTGCAGCAGACCCAGAGTGTGGAGGAAAAAGCTGATCAGCATGATACCATGCATGGGCAAATTTTGTTTAAATCTGGCACCGTCGCACCCATTGACCGCGCTGCGAGGTACGATGCCGCTGTTCATTCACATGCATGCTTTGCCATGCAGGACAAAATCATTCCATTAGACGAATGGTTTGACTTCAAGCCCCAGACGCCTTTTGGCCAGCTGCCTTTTATGGAAATTGAGGGTAAACGGATTGCACAGATGTGTGCAATTGGTAAGCACTTGCCTTAACACCCACGGGCATTCACCCATTCGACTTCAAAACCAATTTTAGACCGTTGCAATCCTATAACATAAGTTCAGTCAAGCATGCAGCCCCGTTCACCTGCTCAGCAGGCTGTTTTGAATGCCTCTGGTGTGCCTGGATGCCTTTAAATAGATCGCTAGGCGTCCTTTAGCACTTGCCTCAAAATACTATACTACGGCATTCTAGAATGCTACTAGCCATTGGTAAGGGCCACTGTGGTTTCTTACAAATGTTCACTGTCATAGTTTGAACAGTCTCTGCACGTTTAGCACTGGCACTGCAGGTCATTCAACCAGCTGCTCCTGTCTCAGTCCAGTCGTGAGTACCCAGTGTGCTGCTCTTGTAACATATTGGTGTTACTATACAGACCATTACTGTGCTACCCTGACTGGCATGATGCCCTCAGACCCCTTAAAGCTGGCAGAAGCCAACCAAGCGTACTGCTTGATGGAGGACATCTGGAGTGTGAGCAGACTTTCTTGGAACTTCAGCAAGATGCCTTCTGAAGACGTATCATGTGTTACATGATAGACTTGGCAGCCAGAACGATCGGCTGCTGTCAACCTTGCTGGTTAAGCCATCACCTAGCTTTGCCAGCTGAAACTGACCTCAGGGTTGTCTGCTTGTTCTGTGTGTCGTATGTATGCGAATAATGCCTGGCAACTGTATATGATCACCATACCTGTCTATGGTGGGTCAGCCTCTGCATCCCATGGATGTTGCTCACTTTGATGAAGACCTGACTGATGAGGAGAGGGAGGAGATCTACAAGAAGTGTCTGGCACCTGATGGAGATTTCAAGACAAGGCTGGGACTGCTGGATAAGCTGCTGGTGAGGCTGTTCACAATCAAGACATTGTTACCAAACACTCGCAGAATCCCAGAGTACTGCAGTTATCCACATAGGTGCCAGCCACCCAAAATGTCCCTTGCTACACTATACTGCCATACCAAAGCATCATGCACTGGAGAACTTCTCTTCAAGTAGCTGCAGAAGATGTCCCAGACTCTTGAGAAATACAGGTCAGCATTTCATGCTGCACATAAATACTGCAACTGAATCACTCCAGTGTGTGCTTTACTGCACCCTTCAGGCCAAGAGGGAGAACAAGTTCTTGGCTGGTGATAAGCTGTGCTTTGCTGACCTAAAGGTGTTTAGTCTTATGAGTGATCTGCAGTCTGGCTGGTTGACAGGTGCGGCAGTGCTGAGACTCTCCAAGAGGCAACCGTGAGCTGCTTCAGGCACTAAACAGCAGCTAGGGTATATCTCTTGTTGTAATACAGCAATCAAGTGCATGAGGTCATGCTGAGGTTGCAAGGTCTGTAGTACATCATGGTGGCCCAGCGTGTATGCTGCGAGTGTTTGCTCAGTGCCATCTCAGTCAATCTCCACACTCATTCTGGCAGACCACCACATGTTTGCGTGTTGTATACTATACAGAGTGGATCTGCTGTTGCTGCTGTTGCTGCTGTTGCTGCTATCGCTGTTGTTCCGACTCTCTGTTGACAATCATTGCATGCTGTGCAGGTTTGCCCACTGACATTCTTGCCCCCTACCCTGCTATCAAGGAGTTCAGGAACATGATTGCCAGTCTGCCTGAGGTGGCGAAGTATTATGAGACACATGATGATGAAATCAGGAAGACAGGATTCAGGCCTGATCAGGCCTAGGAGGTGTGACCTTCAAGCAGGCTACCTATCGGTCCGAGCTGAGTATGCCACGGTGACTGTTGGAGGTGGCAGGACAAGAGCACTCAGTGTTGCCATCACTCGGAGAAGGCTTCTCCAGGCATGAATACTACTTGGTGTTTCAGGCTTAAACAGTGGCAATTGTGATGATAGGCTATCATCTGGTCAATGGTCTTGGCACAGACCCAATGTAGGACATATGGTGATGTGGCTACCAACTTGATTTTGATCACGATTACAAACCAACCATTCAAAGGCTTTGATTTTGATTTTGATTTTGATTTTGATCGGCAATCTTTTGAGTATGAGAAGATGCTTGATATCATGATGATCATGATAGTTATATGCTGTGTGGGTTCTCAGGGTCTGATACCTGTGTGTTGAATTTTGTCCATATGTAGGAAAAGCAATCATATCATTTGTTATGTGTGGGGCAGACGCCGGATGATCAACCCAGCACCAGTGCATTACTTTCCAGGATTCTTGCCTTTAGTGCAGCCTATTATGTGTAGTGGGAATTTCACGGCGTTCATGTTGCCAGATTAAGGTACAACTTGTGTGAATTTCACATCATTGGATGATGGTGCTAGCATGTGGTGTTAGCATCATTTCTTCAGTGGGTTGGTTTGGCAGTGCCTTCCACATGCCCCCAGCCTGTGTATGGTCATGGTGCCAAACACAGCCTGTGCACCGGGTGCACAAGTTGCACTGCAACTATGGGCACCTGCCATCACCCCGTCACGGTGCCACTACCATGATGGTGATGGATTTGTGTTGAACACAAGTTGGCCAATCGGTTGGCTGGCGAGTATTGCAGGCTGCATGATGGCACCTGCCCAGCACTCAGTTTGGTGGCACGAGTCCATATTTGGTGTTTGTTGAATGGCATTATGCCATGGTTCCACTGGTCACATCTGGCAGATGTTACCTTGGTGAACATTGCCAGATCGCGAGATGGCAACCATTAACAGCAGCTGCACGGTGATCAGCCTGCCATTGACACAACTTCTGCTAGTGCACGCAGTGTAGGTTACTGTTGTGAGGCAGCTGTTTGTCAAAAGCCACACTTTGGCAGTGTCTTGCACATGCTCCCAGCGCAAGAAAGTTTGGCTCGTGCAGCAAAAGTGAAAGCAATGCTGGCTGATGTCAGAAAGCAAATGCTGCGCCTAAGGGGCCGCCACCCAAAGAAGATGCTGGGGTATGTAGTAGTCTCTGAACCTTGCGCAGCTGATCCTGACCGGTTTACCAGTAGTGAAGCACCACAGCAGTGTATGGTGATGGTGCCACCAGTTCTATGCACTTCACTGTGAACCAGTGCATGATCTACAGTTGGGTTAGGCATTCATATGTTGCATGGTCAGGTTTGGTTACTCTGCTGAACAGCTCCAGTAAACTGCTGGGATGTAAGCTTATATCGATAACCTATTAATACGGTACCGGTGACCTTTGTTGTATTGCTACTTTTGGAGTTGAGCCCCTGACACAAGTATGTTGCACGCAAGTCCGAAACTTGAAGTGGGCCACTCTATTGGTCAATCGAGCAAATAACAGTTGCAAGGAACGAGGGCGCTCCTCGTACCTGACAGTTAACCGCAGTATCTGGCAGTTAACCGGTACGGTTCTTGTTGGAGTGACCTTGACTTGTCTGCATCGCATATGAATGCCTGCTGAGCATAGTTAATACCGCACAAACATCCGACGAATATAGCATGCGGTTCCGATGCTCAAAGAACCATGTAGCAGTATTACTCCGCATCTCAGAGCCTAGGTTCTACAACAACCGTCCTAACCTAGAGTAACCTCAAGAGTGACCACTTGTTTTTTATATTATATATCTTCAGCATATAAGGAGGCGCCCGGATTAATCGGATGGTGAACTGGTTGCAGTCCTGCAGACTTCAATCGTTCATGATTCAGGTTTACGGGCATCAGGTTTGACTGCCACCTCGGCTACCTATCGCTGTCTGACGACCTATAAGCCGAGCCTGCCCGTTCGGTTACAAGCTGCTAGGCGCCAGACACCTACACTGATGGCTCCAATGAAGCTATACTACTTTCCAATCCCTGGGCGTGCTGAGGCTGCCCGCCTTATGCTCACCATTGGCAAGGTCGAATTCGAGGTAAGCACTCCACCGCTGCGTAAGCTACGAGCCAGTGCAGGTTGTGCAGCCAGAAGCAATAACGTTTGCGTGTATACTGCATCCCACTGCAGCAGATCATCTACGAGGCAATAAAGGAATTCTTGCATGTCTGGCATCATGCTATGACAGCAGTCCAAGGCAGTGTACGCAAAATCACAGACCACGCTGCGAGATACGCTGCTGCCGTACTTGCATTCCTCTTTCATGCAGGACAAGTTGATCTCGTGGGATGACTGGGCCGCTTGGAAGCCCAAAACCCCCTTTGGCCAGCTGCCCTTCATGGAGGTTGAGGGTAAACAGATTGCACAAATGTGTGCCATTGGTAAGCCACCTCAGGCTGTATGCATGAATGCAAACACTACACGCCAAAACACCACTATCCTTGATAAGCCCAGTAGGCTGACTGCCCACCAGTTTCATTGCTAGGCATCAGGTAGTATCACTGCCCAACAAGGTTATGGTGACCTTGTCACACCAACTTGAAGAACCAGGCTGTGTGGGATTGCCATCAGGGCTGTATCATGGCCACAGTGGCTGATAGATGAATGCTGTGTTGACATCCAAGACCAGCCTTTCCAGGCTCAGCATTGGCACTGCAGCTCTGTGAGAGAACTTGGCAAGTTAGTGCCGTACTGCACCTGCACCTGGCTGTACTGCAGACCACTACTGTGCTACCCTGACTGGCTTGATGCCCTCAGACCCCTTAAAGCTGGCAGAAGCTGAACAAGCATACTACTTCCTGGAGGACATTTGGGATGTGAGCAAATCTGTCCAGTATCATATGATATCTGCTTAAGATCTAGAATGTTGCTACATGTTGAGATTGGCAGCCGCTGCAGCATTCGCTGCTGTGAACATCAACCTCAATATTGCTGCTCTCAGCTGCTCACCCACTCACTGGTACGCTAGCTTGAACCGACTCATTAGATGTCTGTTCCTTGTGTACAATGTATGCGGCCAATCATCGCCAATTGCGTGTGTATGTTCAGCCTCTGCGCCCCATGGATGATGCTCACTTTGATGAAGACCTGACTGATGAGGAGAGGGAGGAGATCTACAAGAAGTGTCTGGCACCTGATGGAGATTTCAAGATGAGGCTGGGACTGCTAGATAAGCTGCTGGTAGGGCTGCTGGCCTATAGACTTCACAGTGTCCCATTAGTCATTGTACATTCATAGTATCAGCTACCACTTGCAAGACCTCAAACCGGTGTTGTTATCGCATAGCTAACTACTGCCTATAGGTGCCAGCTAGCCAAAGCGTCCTGGCTAAGGCTTGCCATGGTATTTTGCCACCAGTGTTACGGCATTATACGGCTTTATAGGGTGTATACACGTCTACGTAGAGGCAGCTTCAGAACATGCCATTTCATCAATGTGGCATCCAGTGAAGATGCCTCGAGTTGGGCTTGTGTAGATAGGCGTCCGACTGAGTCAGCGTACCAGCAGCTGCACATGCCTAGTAGACGATGTATGCTGTAACTCAATCCCTTTAGTGTTGTGGTTGTGGTTCACTGCACCCTTCAGGCCAAGAGGGAGAGCAAGTTCCTAGCTGGTGACAAGCTGTGCTTTGCTGACCTGTCAGTGTTCAGTATCATGAGTGAGCTGCAGTCTGGCTGGTTGACAGGTGGGCGTTGGCAAGACATGCTAGCAAGACGGGCTTGTCCAGAGGTGGCAGTTACCAGTGACAGTTGCCAGTGAGACACCGCAAGTCACTTGTGTTGGTGCTATACACGGTGTTGGTGCTATACATAACTGTGTATCTGTAAACTCATTGCTGCACAATTGGTACTACCCCTAAGGGCCTTAGGGGATGAATGTATCATATAGAATTGCAGCATCGGTTTTGGTGGCTGCATGGAGATGCTACAACCGTTGAAGTCACACAGGCAAGTATAGCAGATAACAGGCTTGCAGACATAGGATTGATCATATGTCACGCATGCTGCGAGCAAAGTTTGGTGCTGCTGCAGCTCTGACTCTCTGCTGCTCTCATGAAAACATGCAGGTCTGCCCACTGACATTCTTGCCCCCTACCCTGCTATCAAGGAGTTCAGGAACATGATTGCCAGCCTGCCTGAGGTGGCGAAGTATTATGATACACATGATGATGACATCAGGAAGACAGGATTTAGGCCTGATCAGGCCTAGGAGGGGTGGTCTTGCTGCCTGTTGGTCCAAGCTCAGTAAACCCTCGGAGTATCAGGAGGCTGTTGGAGGTGCTAGTGACAGGATGGGAGCACTCAGTGTTGTGTTTTTCAAGTATGAGAAAACTTCAAACCGTTCAACGATTGGCATCAATTGTCATGACAGGGTATCATCTTGTCGATGGCCTTGGCACAGTGTGACATTGCCCATGCATGGTCTATTGCAGTGCAGATGGTGATGTGGCTCCCAAGTCAATTTTGATCAGGATCACAAACAGAACCGTGCCCTGATCTGATCGACAATCTGTTGACCATGGGAAGATGCTTGATATTGTGTTGATGACTCCAAGGCGGTGCGGGCTCCTAGGGTATGATATATCATACCTGCATGCCGGGCAGTGCACGGGTTACTTTGCAAAGTTCAATTGAACTTCAAGTTGTTGGTCATTCTTCTGGGTAGTCTCAAGTCCAGTCATTGATTATGTGTGAGGTGGCAAAATATCTGCCCAGCTCCAGTGCATCACAGTCCAGGATTGTTGGCGCTCAGTGCACAGGCTATCATGACTGCATGGTGGGTTCTTCAAGGCATTCATGCTGTCAGATTCAATATAGATTTTAATATCTGTGTAGATGGTGATGGTGCTAGGATTGTTTTCAGTGGGTTATCTTCTTCTCAATATCTGTGGCAGTGCCTTCCACATGCCCCCAGCCTGTGTATGGTCATGGCGCCAAACACAGTTACTACGGTAGTGCACAAGTCGCACTACAGCTGTGGGCACCTGCCAGCACCCGTCATGGTGCCACAATCACAATGATAATGGTGGTGTTGGCCACCCTCTTGGCTGACGAGTATTGCAGGCTGCATGATGGCACCTGCTCAGCACTCAGTTCGGTGGCTCAAGTTCATACTTGTTATCATTATATGGTCTTATGCCATGGTACCAATTGTTACCTGGCAAACAGCGCCAAATGTAAGTGGCAAGCATGGACAACAGCTGCACGACGGTCAACCTGCCATCAACACGACTTTTGCAAGTGCATGCAGTGCAGATTGATGCATTGAGGGCAGTTTCGATCGCACAGGCATGTGCTGTGTTGATATCATGGTGGCTGGGAGTTCTGGCATGCAGCATGGTTTTGGTAAAGCACAACAGATTATTGATGCCCATTGCAACATTGGTGCTTACAAAGCAGTACTGTACAGTGCACTCAAAGGAACATTTGCTGGAAACACATTCCGCCTGATCTGCCAGACTAGTATATTATGCAGTTATCAAATAGAAGAAACGACAGCATGCAATAAAGTGGATGTTAGTAGGTGTTATACAAGCAGTGGCATACAGGCCAGAGCCTGCATCCAACAAATGCTGCCAGATAACTCACCACCTACACTGCATATGGGTTCAAGTAATGCTGGTGCAGATGTTGAGCGGTCTCCGGCCATTGCTAGCTTGCCAGCAACTCGTCTACCTACTAGCCAGTATATGTGTGCAGTGTGGTAGGGTGTACTCCTGGCAGCAAGGCAAGCATGAATTGAGCTGCGACCCCCTGATGATGTAAACGTGTAGGTTACTTTATGTTTTCAGTTCCAAGGGCTGCGAGGAATCAGAGCTTGTACCATAGTCAAATGGGTCTCGTGTTGGATGAGTACAGACACAGTCTTCTGCCCTGCACCAGCCTGGCATGTCCCAATGGCTAGTGCTGCTTGTTGGCAAGTATCAGGCATATACTCAGCACTTACAAAAGTGGGCATGCAAGGGGCCCGGAGCACCTCAAGTCCTTATGCCGCAATGAAAAGCGCGGTGGCACGGTTTAGCACTCAACGGCATATCCTTGAACCGTCCTTAATTCTTGTATGGACTCCTCGTCATGTGAGTAAAGCGCACACGCTGCGTCTGCTGGCCAGGGAGTGTAAGAACTGTGCGACCCCACAGAGTCACAGGCACGATGGTGGAGCTTGATGTAGCAGCCCTGGAACAAGAGTTGCAAGCGCTCCAAAAGCAGCATCACTTAGTGAGTTGGTATTAGCATTCGCTTGAGTATAGCAGAGACGATGGCAGCGCCAACAGCACAGCTTGAGGACGATCATTCTTCGGCTCCAGTGAATGCATCCGGTTGTACCCATTAGACAGCCTACTCTTGTGATTGATTCAGGCATATTTACATTAGAAGCGCGTATAGCGTCAAAGGAACTCCTGTAGCTGTATCCTTGCCCCCAAGAAGTCCAACAGCATGTTGGTCTGCTCTGTCTGCAGGCACAAGAAAAACTTGCAGCTGCACGTGACCGGCGCCCTGGTATCGATGTTGGCCGCGGAGCTTACGATAAAAGTGGCAAGTTTAATGGCAAAGGCGTGTCAACGCTGCCCAAGGCAGGAGGAGTCTTCTCTAGGCTCTATGGTGCTGAGGACTCTGCATCAAGTGAGTGTTTTGTCTGGCCACTGTGTATGGACACGGACTGTTCACAATCGCGTGGCAGAGCATAATGGACAGTATCAAGTTTGCTTTCGTTCTCTGATGGAGTTCTCTGTTGTGATCAAGCCTACCTATCAGGCAATTTCCTGTTCTTGCCGTTGCAGTGGGCAGAAATGACCCTGCACATCACCAGCACAGGCCTTCAGGCAGGACATCAGTCTTTGATCGCTTGTACAGCGCCAGACGGGCTTCCGGGGGTCCAGACGCAGCAAGACAGGACGCTGCACGCGCAGATGCTCCCAGAGAGCAGTCAGACAATCACTCGCAACCAATCAGCAAGCGGTCAGACACAGAGAATGTCAGGCAACCCATTCAAAGCCGGTTGTCTAGCAGAGTAGTCGCACCGGATGGCTTGGCAGCAGGTGGCAGCAACAAACAGGACCAGCATGAGCGCAATCAAGGTGCAGTAGCAGACCCCCCCAGCCGCAAGAGGCTCCTTTCAGCAGTCCTAATCAATGGGGAGGCACGAACAGCAAGCAGCTTCGAGGACAAAGACCCAGCAGTCAAGGAGCCTCCGCCAAAGCGTCCGACCCTGATGGCAGATGATCGCAGCAAGCGCCGAGCACAGCGTATGCTTGGAAACCTGCTGGTCGGCACCCTGCAGAAAGCGAAGTAAGTGGGGACAAGCGTTAGCGCATGCTTGTCAAATGCTTCCGGCTGCAGAATGCAGTGTTCTGGCTGAGTTCCTGCTGCAATTGGGCCTGCTGTGTAACAGCACCTCGATTCATTGCCCCTCCACCAGCTCTGGCGCAGGAACAATGATAGCAGCTGTTGTTGCCCCACCTA
>LWCB01007133.1:0-15909 GCA_001630525.1 Coelastrella sp. M60 | reverse complement strand
AATGTATATGAGCAGATAGCGTTGAACTCCAGTATAAAACCGCACCGCTCTAGGCAGCAAAGATCCTTCACAAAGCACCTATGCAGCTTAAGCTTTCAGGGAGATACAATATTCCGATCAATCACTTACCGCTCAGGAAATCTGCTAGCAGGTACAGCCCCATCAGCACCATTCGGGAAACCAAGGGGCACAACCCTGCATAGCACAGCACAGCACAGCACAACTGGTTGGCAAAGTGTCATGGCAGTCATGTGACGAGGGCGGGCAGCTATTGACAGCAGTGTTCTTGGCGACCGGTGAAAGAAGCAGATTGTAACAAGGCAATTCAGTCTGTGGCACACCTTCGGCAGCAATATGCACCCAGCGCCAGCATCGGTCGATTGTGCACAAGCTGACATGCTGTTTCTGCTGCAACGGCGACCACAACAGCATCCAGGGCCTATTCCTCACCTAGAAAGCAATTGACGTAGTCGAGGGTTGATGTACGGCCCAGGGTGCTTCTTGGCATAGGTACTGTTTAGCTGTTGCACAGCAGGCACAGAATGTTTGTGCCACCTGCATATGGGCGTCAGTTGGCAGTGACTGTCGTTATCCAACACACGGGGGACGACAAAGAAGTATGGCAGAGTATATGAAAAGTGCATGGGGCCCATGATAGGCTGCAGTATGTATGTGTTGTGCAAGCAGCAATAAGTCAGGGGCGGGCAACGCAACGTGCAGTGTAGTATCGTCTACATGACCAGCTGCTGCATTACCTGTCAGCCGTAGCAAGCTGGGCGATATCAATACATAGGCTGGGGCTTGAATCGCTGCCCTCCACAAGCAAAGGACCTTGCCTGCTGCCATAGCCTGCGGGTAAACTGTAAACCGGCAACAATGGCTTGGGAGTGCAGAGCCTGTTGAGCTTGCAGGACCTCCTGACAGCGCCCAGCGCCCTGCTGATAAAGGAACTTGAGCAAGCTAGTACGCTGCCCATCAAATTCCTGCCCACGACGCTCCAAAGGCGCCATCGCTGCAGATGCCTGCTGCCATAGGCTGCGGGTACGCTGTAAACGGGCGGCAATTGTCTGGGAGTGCGGAGACTGCTGAGGTTGCATAATCTCCAGACAGCGCCCAGCGCACTGCTGATGGGGGAACTTGAGCAACAGTCCATGCAAGCTGGTGCTATCTTGTTTGAATTTCTGGCCACGGCTTTGCCGCTCCAAAGGCGCAACAGCTGCATACATATAAATGTGTATTATCAGCGTCAGAATGCTCTTCTCAACAAGAGCATGCGGCAGGAACCAGGCAAGGTACACTTTGCCGCTTGTCCTGCTCGTTTGTACTGACCTTGAGACCCCTCCCAGCTTGTATACAAACTGCCAGCACCTTTATCAAGAAAGGCAGCAGGGCAGCGCTTATACCGCCCCTCGCCCGTAGCAAGGTGGTGGTTGACATCCTCAGACTGTCGGTCCTTGGTCAAGGCATGCACGAACTTTTGTGCAATGTGATAAGTCTTAAAATAACAGCAAGTCATGATGCTGTCTAGTAGATGGTCCTGAGACGCCTGTCGGTGATCATGCATTGCATGTCATAACACCTTGACTGTACCCCACCGATTGTTATGACCGAATTGCTGTGGTGATACGCTGATAATCGACAAGCGCCCTCTGACAGGACTTGTTTGTCTGTTATTGCATCTGAAACGCTGCCACAACCTGTAAACTGGTGTTTTCCAGCCTTCTGTGTGCAGCTGTCTCCACAAGGTAACGTCAACCAGTGGAGTGCGCGGGGGCACTCGCTCCTTCAGTTCTTTCTGCAGCGGGCCGAAATTCTATCTATTTATTATATGATCAACCATCTCTGAGACCAGCCAGCGTGCCGGGGTTGTCAGCCTGACAGTAAGTTACTGGCGACAGGATCTGGGAATGTTCTCTCTCAAGTGACAGTATGCAAATTGAAATCTGTCAAGTGCAACGGGCACGCGGAGAGGCAATGGAGGGCTTGCGGTGGATACAAGCAGTGGGAGGATATTATATTGTCTTGGGTGCTGCAATCAATGCACAGAACAAGACACGAGACAGCTAAGTGCAAGATGCAGCATCGGGCTGGGTGGTGGGCAAAGCCTTTGCTGCAGTGCAGCAGACACTAGCAATGGCAGCTGCAGGGCAGCAGCGGGAGAGTCAGGCGGTAGTGCTACAGCAGCCGCAGTCAGGGTTAAGTTCAGGACTGTCAACTCTGACATTGCAGTTAACAAGCAGCGTTAAGAGGAGCACAAGCAACGACTCATGGACTCCCAAATGGAGTAGTATGCTTATGGGCTGCTGATGGACTTGGAGCCACTGGTTGGCTCCTCACGGATGTGAACCCTGAAAGGGTAATTTGTAGTAAGCTGGCTGTGCTGGCAGGTGCAGCCGCTGCTCGTTTGTCACTGACACTGCAGCACTGCTTGCGGCAAGAACCAGTGGAACTGTTTGAAGAGTTGTGTGCAACGCAAGCCTTGGATGGCAGGTCCAGCAGGTGTGTGCCCGCGACTACTGCAACCGTCACAACTAGCCGCTAGCCTGGTGCTCTGCCAACCTGCTGAGCAGGTTGGAAGTCACAGAGATATGACCACAGCAGCAGCAGCAGCGCAATTGCTTGCAAGCCAGTGATGTGTTCGTGTGATCTTTGCCTTCGGCACAGGCAGATCTTGACCCCCTGCCTCTTGGTAGTATATACAAAGTTAAAGGGTCCCATTAGCCATAGCAATGACGTCATCGGCCCCGCACCCCATTGCAGAAGCGGACACTCTTGGTGGGAGTGTACTGGTTGGTGGGGTGTGTGTTTGTGTCCGGAGAAAGGTGTATCTCGTGTCCTTCAGAGACTTGGGCCTCTGAGCAGAGAAGTTCTCGTGCAGCATGTGGGCATGTGAAAGGAGATTTGGCTCATGCAGCAAAGTGGAGAGAACGGCAGCGGGTGCAAGCTCAGGCTGCAATTGCTGCTTACATGGCCATGGAGATGTTGATGAGCTTGTTACAAAGAGAGCTATGCATCACACGAACAGAACCAGCAAAAGAGGAACCCCAATTGGTACAGCCACTAGTGGTGTAATGGTCAGACCATGCTTTGTACCGCTGTCCTTCACCTAGCAAACGACAGCCGTTGCGATAGATAAGGTTGATATCAAGGATCCTTTCATCAATGTACTGATGATTCAGGATATGCCCTAAAGAAAACACCCGGTGTGCTCTCACATGTGACCTTGCACAAAATGTAAAACGAATGAAGAAGTCAGATGACCCAGACAGCCTGCACCAAGCACTAAAGGACACGTCTGAAGCCTGACAGGCGCCAGACAATACACTGTACGATGCAGCATCCAAACAACTGCTGGATCTACCAATTGTTACCATCTGACGGGTGCCTGGCAAATGCAGACTTTCAAGTCAATCATATCACATTATAATAAGTGCAGCTAGCAGGCCAGGCAAAACCAGGGGTAGTGATATAACTCTTGTACCTAATACCCCTGGGTAGAACATGCATCAGGACTGGCAGTGCTGTGTCAAAAACAAGATCTTTTCTTAATCGGCCAAGGGTAGAGGACCACCATCATGCCATCAGTGAAACCTCTAAGTAGCCTACAACTACTGAGCAAACCAATGCTGTTCCTGGATTTCCAAGAACTGTGAAAAGTACGCCACTGCCAGTTATCAATGGTGAGGTTTTGGTGTAGGACCAAATGAAATACAACTGCAGCTTGCCGTTGAATAAGCCAGTATATAAGCCCATGGACTGCTCAACCAAGCACAACATGCGCAACAATGGCATACAACAAAGCCCTTTCTCTGTTGCATTGCCCAGAACCAGGTACAAGCAGAAGACCTTTGCTTCGGCCTTGATACCCTGCAAAGATATCACATTCTGCAGGTACAGCTGGCTTGCACAGATTCTCACTGTTGCAACAATATCATTACCGAGGTATTCTCAACATTGATCCTCTCTCAAACCACAACTCCCGCATTGCCCCACACCTGTACCATCAATACAGTCCATCTCTGCAACAGGTTCAACATTTGAACTCGTTCAGTGCACATTTACTCCGCAGGCTACACGCCCACACACACATTCTGTACCCACGCAGTTCCACAGATTGTCACTCAAGCTGCTGCAGCTGCTGATGTATCCTATTCAGCAAAACAAGCCACTGCAAGCAAAAAAACTGCCTGGCCTGCTGTTGCATGTGGCTGCACAGACGCTCTGTGTTTCGGCTATCCCAGCAATACGATTCTACAGTTGTGCTGCATTGTGCTGCTGCAAATACACTGAAAGCCGCAACTCATTGTGCTTTTGCAAACGAAACATCAGAGTGCAGCCTTTCCTTGGGTTAAGCAAGCAGCAGTACAGTATTCAATGCTTCACTGCATCATAGGTGCAGGTGTAGCAGCGGCTGCAGTGCCCAGTGCACTGCTGAACTGTGTAGCCGCCATCTCGTCATGACCGACAAAATCTTCATCAACCTGGTAATCATCCTCATCATCTGTTGCGGGTACAAAGTCACCAGGTATGAGGTCATCACCTGCACTTAGCGCTGCTGCTGCTGTTGTTACTGCCAAGAGTGCAACTCCCTGCTGCTGTTGCTGTTCTGAGGAGGACCAGCCCTGCACTATACCTTGCTGCACAGGCTGGTACTGCAGAGGAGCTGCATCCTGCATTGTGGTTTGATGTATGAACATACTGCTAGTGCTATGACTGCTGCCTGCATGTGTAAGCTGCTGCTGCTGCTGCTGCTGCTGCTGCTGTGATTGCGCTTGTGACACTGCGTTGCGACACTGCTGCTTCATCTGCTGCTTATTGGTTTTGTAGCTGCTTCTCTTGCTCATCAGACCATAGTGCAGTTCTACATCCTGACCAAAGCGCTGTTGCATCGCCCGCGTGAAAGCAAGTTGGGCAGCCCTGACATACTGCTGCTTCTCAGTGGGGTCTGTACAGTGCTTACGCAGGAACACGCGCACCTGCAAAGGAGCAGGAGCGACACAGCAACAGAAGTGATCAGCAACTGCATCATCAACCCTATCCAATGGCACCCGAGGAACACGTTGTCACCAGCCCTTTCTCTGGTTACATCCATATTATAGCTGCTGTAAGCTACGATGATCAGGGCTCAGGAACTCACAGGAAAAAGAGCTACAAAGCCATGCGATTACATGCCACCTGATAGCACAAGACAAGTCCTCAAGGCACCAGAGGCGTAGCAGCACCATTGCCCAAGGCAGTATAAGGGCCAGGGCACCAGATGCATAGTGTGACATGCAATCGTAGACTGCAACCTCCGCACCTGTCTGATCATGAATGCTGCTGGCCTGTGCAGCCTGCCATCAGCAGCAACACGGGTGCTGCCATCGCTGTTGTACAAGTAAACAAACTTCAGTGGGTCACGAACATCCCTGTACAAGCAGTAGAACCATTCCTATAAGCGGTAGCACAGATAACTGCTGTCTAGCCCAGGCTGAATGAGACATACAATGTTCCATGTGACAAAAGCTCTCCAACAGATTGGCTGTATCAATCGCTTGCAGATTGAGCCTGGCAGACAAAGGACGCATCTAACAGGGGGTAACTCACTTGCAATGATCAATCTTCATGTTCTGCACTATGACATCATCCTGCTGCAGCATGACGCCGCAGTTGTGGTCCTGACAACTCACTACATCAGAAACTGTCACGTCTACGTATTCCTTCAAGGCCTGAAACAAACAGAATGCAGCAGCAGCAGCATGATTGTGAGGAGGATTGCCTCCAGGCTGGAACAGATCCTGAGTCTAACGCGGGAGCAGCAGAGCTTGACAAGACAGGGTGGTAACAGAAGAGCGACAGTGGGATGGTGCAGAATGTCAGAAACAGGACCTGTTAGGATATGCTGACGACATCACATCAGATGCCATATCATGGCAGTTGCTTGTCAAACAACATACAAGCCCCCAAACATCAATCTTTGGCCATCAGTATGACAGGTTGCGAGATTGGAAACAACTAGCCACAACACCCACACAGTGCTAGAAAGTGTCAACCTGAACGCACCTCATAAGGCACTACTGCTTCTGCTGCAAACTCATAGAGGTCCCGCCGCTGCAGTCGCCTGAGGATTGCTGCTGCTTGCTGTAGTTGCGGCTGTGAGTAATCCTGTTGAGCTGGCCGCAATATCTCGCGAATAAGCGAATCATCTAAACTAATGAATTCTTCAGGGCTGCGCAGCAGAAGCAGCAGTTGACACGTGTGTTGACTGTGCATAGATTGATGTTCGCAAGGCGAATAGTTGTTAGCTGCCCTCTGGCCCGTGATTTGCCATTGCGCGAGACACAGGGCAGCATGGACTGCAGGACAGAAAGAGCTGTCTAGTACCTGCGTATCTTGTTGCTGATGCCCAGTACCGGGTCAGCTAACTTGAGGGCATCCACAATCATGTACTCAGCAGCTTTCGACTTTCTATTCTGATACACATCTTGGTGCATGGTGGCCCGAGCTGCAAACAGGTTCGCCACAGCTGTCTGTCTATTGGCAGGGAAACAGATGGTGCCGTTGATAACCTGCAAAACATACACAACGTTGGAAACTGCCACTTTGTCAACGTGAGACAAAGGTAATGCTGCACATCATTGCTAGTATGAGGCGGGCACGTAAACGGATGAGATTGGTCACCAAGAACGTCTCGACACTTTTTGCAACCAGCATTGCTGCTGCCCGTCATGGCGATTGCAGCCGGAGAAGCAATCATGGTGCTACGCATTGACCCTCAAGAGCTATTGCCCTGTATCATGGGGTTAGAGCTATTGCCCTGTTATGAATACGTCATGCTGGGGGTAAAGCTGGGTCACATGCTTACCCTGCACTCGCCAAGCAGTAGTGGCGTGAAGTCAAAGCTGTAGTTGACGCCTGTCATGAAGGCATCACGCTGAAGGTAGTCCATCTTGTCCACATCAATCCCATTCATAGCATTGGCAACAATCTGTAAAACACAATAACAATACCCCATGCTCACTACTGCGTGATTAGACTGCCCTGCTGCACCTCTCCACTTGAACTCATCCATTTGGCCAGATGTCATAACAGGATACCCAACAAATGTCCTGAATTCACAGATGCATATCACAAGAGGAATATCTGCAGCACATTGCCCCAGGTGCAGGCCTACCTGTAGCTGCCAAGCATCATCCGACGTCCACAACACCTGCTGCTGAAGCTTCCCATCATTGCTGATCATGTCCTGCACTCGTCTGATCTGCTGTTGATCAAGATCTATGCTGCACTCGTCTACGATATGCTGCAGGAGGTGAGCAGACATGGCCTCATGGGTCCTTTGCAGCAGAACAGGAAGACAAAACAGCAGCAGAATGGTGTGATGGGCACCAGGTCAGGTGCATGGGTTGTAAGGAATTCACAAAGCCAACAGTGCTAACTGCTATTCTACTGACCCACAGAAAGCTACTGTTGCTTTGCATTACAAACCCACTGACATGACGGCCATTGAGGTACCGGCGGATAGTGCTGCTGCAAGTTGTCCTGCAGGCAAAAACTGATGCATGCTGTTGAGATCAGTGACTTACCAGGTATGCTGTCCGAGCACTGCTGGCAGAAACTCCCCCTCAAATACATGGCTGAATGGCCCATGACCAAGGTCGTGACATAACCCTGCAGCGATACAAAGTAGACCTCTCGTAAAGCAGTCTACTGATGCAGGGTAGCTGCTGTCGCACTGCAGGAGATATCAGCAAGGGCTGTTCTTGCATGCCGCCACCTGAGTCAAGAAGATGCATGCTCACCTGCAACCTCTAGCAGCTCCACATCTGCTGGTCTAACGTTCAGGCCTGTGTTCCTCAAGTTCAGGGCACACTGCGCAGCTAGATGCCCCACCCCTACTGAGTGCACAAAGCGGGAGTGCTCTGCAGTTGGGAAGGCATAGAAAGCGCATCCAAGCTGCTTGAGATGCCTAAGCCGCTGTACTGCGCTCGAGTCCAGGAACTCCATTGCCAAAGGCCCCAGGTGTGCATGACCATAAACAGGATCTGGAAATGAACATCCATGCTGTTTGCGCTGTTGCAGGTAGGACGACATGGTGAGATCTTCAAATTCAAGTGCCATGCTTATGCTGCTGGGGCTGAGGCGTATCCCCAGCAAGTTGGTTTCCTTCTTGCTATGCTGTGTTACTTGCTATGCTGTATTACGTGACAACTGCTTGCTCTGACGCTGCGAATTTGCTGCAAACAGGTTGTCACCCCTCAAGTGCCTGGGCAACCTTGCCTGAAGGGAAACATAAACAGGGGGGTTGCATAATGAGAGGCTGAGAACGCTTGCATATACAACCCAAATCAAGAACCAGGGCTGCTGAAAGGTCCACTGCCACTGGTCTGTGCATCCTGCAAGATATGAGCCCGGACAACAGCATGCAGATGCCCTGACGAAGGTGGTGCGTCGTTGTGTCGAACGCAGGCATGGCATACATGTCCAACTGTTTCTGAAGTAAAATTGCTGAGAACAGTATATGCACATTTGTAGCTGGGGCAACCTCGCTTGCAACGTTTGACACTGAGTGCAACGACAGCAAGCCCGCACGTCCAGACAGAATGAAAGAACACTAGTTTAGGTCAAGCAACTGTTTTATTACCTCTGAAACAAGAGCCTGGCAGAACAGGATTGTTCAGAATATCCTTCGCACGCACATCATGGGGAAATACTACAGGATGCTGGCTGCTGTAATGTTTTCTCAGTTCTCAAGACAACCTGCTGCATGACTTACGCGTGGCTGCTGGAGACAGTACGGGTGATGACAGAGGTACTGACTGTTCTTGTGCTGGGTCCAAGCGTCGTACGACAGGGCGTTGTGCTTTGGCGAACAATTCAGGAATTATATTATGGACCACTACAACGAATGTCGATCCCAGCCTAGTTCACAGACCAGGATCACTGTTTCTGCTGCACGTGGTCTGGTACTCCTTTCCTGAGAAGCCGTTGTGTGTATCAACCAGAATATTTGGAGCATGGCCTGATTGGCGCCGTTGTAGGACACGTTGACTTTCTACGCGACGTCAACTGGCTTGTACTGTTGTTGGATTGGGTGCAGCAAGTACATTCATTCGGCTCAAGGGACAAGAGCCTAGCACAAGAGGAGACTGCGCAGTCGCTGACTGTTTGTAGCAGAGTCTGTTTGCAATGGCAGCATCTAGGACCCGTGCTGCAGACGATGAGCTGGAGATAGCCAAAAGCAGAGTGGTCACCTTGCAGACTGCCGCAAGGGGTGGAGCACCTGCGAAGAACTTGGCTCAAAGGTGCTCGCTAGCTGGGCTCATCCAACTTCTTTGTTACTTGTTTGAAGTTGCAGCAGTTCATAGTGTTGTATAACCCTGCCAGCTTATGGGTCGATCGCTGCTCTTCAAAGCACAGCGCCTTGGTTCCTCTGGCCTCAGTAAGCTGCTTGATGCTTTGTTTGGCAGCCAGTCATCGCTGACGCAATCACAATAGATATGAATAGCCGAGTAACCCCGGATCGTGCAAGTGTAGGTGGCTCAAACTTGCTGAAGTAGCACAGAGTGGAACAGTTCAGCAAGCAGAAGATGCCTACCAGAAGTTCCTGCTTGCTTTGGCTGATATGGAGCTGCTGGTAAGGCAACCACATGTGCTGCATGCTGATACTGATGATGGTTTCTGATCCTACACTCCAGACTTCAAGCAGGGTCTTTAAGCAGGTTGAGCTTGAGACATGCATTATTCAGTAGTCTTCATTGCAGCGATGTGCCAGTGACCACTCTGGCAGGCAGACAGGCTGCACGATATGTCTCAACATGACTGGCGTGATTTGTACCAAAAGACGTGCCCTGACACATGACTGCAGGGACGGAAGCTAGCAGCCACCAAAGCAGCACAGCAGCGAGACTTTGAAAGCTATCAACGCAAAGAGCAGGAGCTCAAAGCTAGTCTGGAACAGGCAAGCTGGGTTCATATCAAGTTATTCACCACCAATTTCATCTCTAACTCAATTACCTTGATGACATCGACTTTTGCAGTCTGCTGCAATGCGCAGTGTACTCACCTTCACATGTTGATCTTTTTACAGGCCAACAAGCTGATTGAGACAAAGAAGCAGGAGCTAGCAGCAGCACGTGTGTGGCGTCAGCAACAAGAAGAATATGAGGCAAGTCACAGGACTGTGCACATCTTGTCAATGCACGGTGCTACACAGCAGCTGTGCGGCACCAGTTGTCTGCAGTGCTCAACTTCAGCTACCACCCTGGCAACAAGGCAGCTGCTTTGTGCAGCATTGGTAGGGTGGGTTGAAACAAATCATTTGCTCTGCATTTCAGACGCCCAGCTGTATGCCACAAACTCACAGCCCTTTGCAGCTGTCCACACGTTGTGTTGTGTCATGCATCACGTTATGTTCAATATTATGCTGAGCTTGTCCTGTATGCCCCGTAAGAACTTTGTTGTGGTTCTTGTGGACAGGTGCTGCGCAAGCAGATAATTGAGGTACAGCCTCGTCAGGAGACACAGCAGCAGATAGATGCAGTACAGAGAGAGATAGATGCAATCAGGGAGGACATCAGGAAACAGGAGCGCACATATGAGGTGTGTTCCAGAAAATCTGTTCGCACGTGTCAGATCACGTTTGTGCCATTGGCCCTTCAATTGTGTACCACTGTGCAATTGTTGAGTGCTCTTCCTTTTGATTAGCTCTGCTGCATAGTTAGTAGGCAGACTACATGCCCACCAGCAGGTTATGCAGCTGCCTGCAACAAAAGTGACGTATGTAGCATCAGAATCTGCAATAGTGACCTGGATATCCTTGGTACCAGGCTTGCATGTAGAAAATGCGGATCAACTTGCAGATACCACAGAGAGAGATCGTCAGCTGAACGTGTGGTGTCCCTTGTGCTGTACATACAGGTCATAGCCAAAAAGTGTGCTGCAGTACGGCACCAACTAGATGACTTGCTGAACTCCTTTCCAGGCAGCAGCGGGAATGGTCCTGACCAGATGCAGCTGGATGGTTGAGCTCCACAATCAGCTCACCCTGTTGCTGCATTCATAGCTAGCCTATGGTGCTGTCAGGAAGGGTATGGTCACAGGTGTGGTGACAATTTCACGGTGACAGAAGTAACGTTCTGGCTGTGAAAGGAAGCATGGCTCTTGCACTGAAGTTCTGGCTGTATCTGCTTTTCAGGGGTTCAGCAGGGCTGGTAAACCTGCTCCTTGGCGCACGTATTCCGGTTTAGTTTGGGATAAAGTGCAGGCTGACACGCGTACCAGCGGTTGATACCTTGCCTGTACAGACAATTAAGCGGTATCGTGAACAGACAGGAGTTGACTTGTTTCAGCCGCTGACAGACTTGCAAGCTCATGCCAGCCTCATCATAAGTTTCTTTGTAGTATGCAATATGCCGATGGCGCGGCAGTAGCTGTGCAACCTTCTTCCTGAGTTGACACACGTTGCACACCCCAAACCCCACGCACTCAAAAGCTACGTCGCACAGACTACCTGTCAACTTGTATCGTACCCAACCCTGTGTGAAGTCAGCTGCTTGAGAGTCCGGTCAGGTTGCGGGAAACGTACTTACGCACTGCAGCGCCATACGACCCACCAAGTGGTACCTTTTTGCGTTGGCACTTTAGAATGATAGATGCATGATGTTCTTGATGGTTTTTGCTACTGAGAATCACCGTTAGAGATCGCTAGCAGTGATAAACGCCAGCTTTTGTCACCAGCTGCTTGATCGCTGGCCGGTCAGTAGCGGGTGGTTTGCTATTGTTGAATGGATTCTGACACGAAGAAGTTGATTCGTGCTGTTGTCAGGAGGGTACATCCTGACCTGTTCACAGCGCATCCGTATGAAAGGCAACGAAACAGCGACTCTTTGAAAGCTTTGAACAGTTATGTAGAACAAGTGGCTAGAGGCATCACTCCACGTAGCACGTCAGTGGAGTTCTGGGTCAAGGATGGAGAGCACCTCACCCGTATTGACGCCCTCCTGCCGTCAACTGGATCCCTTGGTCCCTTGTTTTACGCATTTAGTCTTATCACCGAGGAGGAACTGCAAGCAGGCACAGGCAGGGAAGACGTGGCAGATACAAACTTCCTGGAGTGGCTGCGAGACACTGTTTTCGAAGCAGTAAAGATAGCTGAGCAGCATGAGTCCTTGAAACTTCGAATCAGGGAATCCAGGGCCAACATAGAGCACAAATACCAGCTTGCTTCCCTTCAGGTATGTCCAGTGGCCCCGGGAGGCATGTTGAGGAAATGGCGCTGACTGCCCATAAGCTACCCTCTGCTGTTGATACCCTATGCTATTGTGGCATACGTGTCTCTGAAACCAGCACTGAGCATGTAATCGTACAACTACTTCCTTGTGTGTACATAGTTGTGTGCTGAGCTGAAGCATATCCCTTGTCTTCTTCTTGAGCAATGTGCTGTATTCTATTGGTATGCAGGTGGGCTCGGAGTTTGCAGTTGGGCCTCTGGAGCAGCAGCGTCAGATTGAAGCCCTTCGTGTCCTGGATGCAGTGCTTGCTACACTGATATCTGAGGATGGCATGAATTTTGCTGGACTCAACTTCCATGTATATCACCCAGAAACCTGCCCTCTTGGGGGATTTGGGCTTCACAACAGCGATGATCAGTATGGTCTGGGCGCCGGACACCTCATGCGCAGCCATGTAGCAGATGATGGCTGCCTGCATGTAGTGTCTGACAGGTGGGTGAAGCAGTTGCTTGGGACTGCACATGTTCACAAGTTCTGTTTTGGCAACATCCCTACTGCTTTGTATTGTCTTCTCCCGCCTCACTGTAAGCAGTTAAGATATCCAGTGCACATTTGATATCTCTTCATAAGTCCGCTCGTCAGCATGGACTCTGGTTTGCTTCAATCCAATGACTCAACAACTCAATGTTTGCAACAGGCTTGGTCTCCGAGAGGCCTTGAAAGTCATGGACTTGGAGCGTGCCCGTGTTCTTACCAAAGTCACCATGTTCTGGCTCAAGCGTGTCCGTGATTTGTCACCAGTACTGAAGGACCTGCTGGGAGTGCAGAATGTGTGGTGTGACACACGCACAGAGCAGAACAGTCAGAACTTCGTGCTGTGGGCAGGTTACATCCTAGAGCAACGGTGAGTACAGCAGCAGATGTCTTCAAAATGGGCACACTGCACACTGGTGTAACATTTGCACAGCAGATCAACGACTCAGCAGACATTGCCTCCATACTGTGCTACACCTATCACCGTCAGCAGCTGGCACTTGTGTGTTACACGTGTGCAATCACTCTACGTCAGTCACCCTAAAAATTGTTGGCATTCATCTGTCTCGGCACTCTGCTTCCGTTCTTGCCTTGCAGTGAGGAGGTTGCACGTGCTGTCGGCAACCGCAACTTCACATTCTCCTTGCTGGTGCACAGCGATGCCAGCAGCCCCATGGTTGACTGGAGCCAGAACAGCAGTATCTTACAGGTTCGCAGTGACTGTCCTCCGCGTCAACTGGTGGAGTTCTTGGTCAGTGACAGCGGTGTTATGGCTGATCAGGTAGGTGACAAGTTACAGCAGAAGAAGGTTACAGCACTTGCTTGAGTGCTTTGGCAAGACCTGGGAAGGAGGGCTTTGTATGTAAGGATGTCAGCAGTAGCTGTTGTGGGGCAATTGACAGCAGCATTTGCATCTCAGTGCGGTCTATGGGCTATCAGTTGATTATGATGGTTAGCCAATATCGTTCCTGCTTGATTATGCTGTACGCAGGCAGCTGCAGCAGTGCAGATCACCAAGAAAGAGGAGCAGGAGCTGCTGGAACGTATCAGGCAGGAGTTTGGTGCAAAACATGTCGTGCGTGTGTGCTCCATGTTCGAGTGCGACAGAGTGCTGGATGGTGCACGGCGTTTGCTGGAGTATGCACCTACCATCAAGCAGTCTGTTGACCTCAGGGGTGCCAGCTTGGCCATAGATGACTGCTACGAGGTCTGGGGCTCAGGGTTTATCAGCATTCCATATGACTTTACCCTGCAGGAGCTGCAGCCGCAGCTGCGCAAGTTGTTGTCAGCTGGTAAGGCAGCAAGCAATGGAAGCAATGGACATGGAGCAAGCAGCAGTGGTATACCGACGGAGCAGATGCGACCTGTAGCAGCTGTGGGTGCAGCGGCGGTAGCAGCGAGCAGCGGGTTAGGCTTGTGCAGTAGGTATGCGCTGCAGGGGCAGGCTCACATGGGGTGGACCTTCAAGCAGCAGCGGCAGCCAGGCATCAAGGCTATCAGTAGTACTAGGCGGTATGGGCTGGCTGCGCCGGTGAATGCAGTAGCTGCTGCTGCTGCGCACAGAGGCCGATATGGGTCAGTGTTAGCTGGTCGTGGTGCTCTGTCATTGTGATACCAGCTATAGGATACTGTCATGTGATGTGCAGTACTTATGTCAGAGCATGTCTTTATCATCAATGTTGGTTGCAGCTCGGCGGTTGTGAGTGCCGGGCTGCTGTGTTGTTTATGGTGTATCTGTCCTTGCAAGTTTTTGCTGGTGACAACAGTGCATTCAATGTTTGTGTGTCTGAGAAGAGTGTTTCAACTAGCTAGTTTCAGGTAGGCATGGCTGCATGTTTCTTACATATGGCTGGGTAGGACTAGGTAGGTTCTTGAATTGCAGGCACTGCAGAAAGCAACACAACAGTAGGTGTTGGTTCATGCTTATGCAGTGAATGTATCACCACCAGTTGATGAGGGCCGGGTGTGTACATGTTGGTTGTGCCTGTATCAGAGTGATTATTGCTTCAGTGCGTATACCTACTGTGTTTGGATTGTACATGTGTAGGGGCTGATGGCTGTTGTCAGCTCCAGTTTGTGCTACTTTCTGGATGTTTCATTGGTGGCAAGTAGCAGATAATGCGCTTGTCCCCCATGGTTGCTGTCTTATCATGCAGTCTGTGGACAATGAGGTGCCTGATTGTGGTGAGCACGCTGAGAGGTGGCTCAGTACCGACAACATTAGGCAGAAGCTTGTGCATAGGCTAAGGCTTGTGTATCTTTGCCTTGTGCATGTAGCAGCGTGTTTGTGTCGCAGGAAGCGTATGCTGAGCCACTATGGCTCCACCGGCTACCCAACACTGTTGTGCAGCCCTGCTGTCAGGTCTCACATCCATAGTAGCAGCTGGTGCATATATCTTGATGTCCTATGCGTTGAGTGCCTATGCATCAAGTAGTCAAGCACGCTAACATCACAGTCGGTTGTTTGTACCTCGGGGTCAAGGTGCTGCCATGGCCGTGGCCGACCGTGCACAAGACAGCAGTATCCTGGTATGCAACCAAGTGATCAGCAGTTGATGGCTACAAGTAGTCCTACAGCAGACTGCAGATTCTGCCATTTGCATTGAAGCAGATATCCCCAGCTTGATGTGGTTCGACTTTGTATGCGTCTGCTACCCCAAGCCCTCAAGGGCATGTATCATATGTCAATAGTATGTGAGCGTGTTGCCAAGCATTGCCCAGTGAGTGCCAGCGGTCCCTTTACCGCCCATGCCTTTGGTCGTTTGTGTAATCTCCTACCATCTGCAGTCACTTGCTTGAGTCAAGACGTTGCCCAGACTATGCCCATGTTCAAATAGGATGCAAGTTTTGTGACCACCCATGGGTCAATTTGCAGCCTGCTCAATGACAGGTGCTGCTGCACATGAGATGACCAGGTACCCTGCAGAATGTTCTGCAAATACATCTGGAGACACCTATGCACTCTGGTATTTCAATGGCATCGTCGCCACACCGCAGCCGGTACATACACCTCATGCAGTGTGAAACGAACTTCCTAGTAGGCCGTGCAACTTGTTAACTAAGTTATAAGTTGCAGTAGTAGAGACACCCACTCCTGCCATGAGGCCCTTAGGTTCAAACCTTCGGCTGGCTGATTCAACCATACCACAAGAGACACAAAACC
>LWCB01007131.1:0-17369 GCA_001630525.1 Coelastrella sp. M60 | reverse complement strand
CTTCCAGAAGGCACTGAACTCCTTGGCCATGCCAGGAATATTGGTCATACCAGCGGCGATGTTTTGTATCATAGTTGCTCGTTGGATTCTGGCCTCCTACAAACATAACGGGCAGCACGGTTGGTGTACTATCACCAGCATGGTCCCTTTTGGCACCAAAGCTCGGTACTTGCAGGGCCACTTCTGTCTAAGTCAACAACTTGTGCATTATTATGGGCATTGTCAAGGTGTTGCACTGCAGGTTGGCAAAGTCTTTGTTATCAGGGACTGTACAGTGTTATATCACCTGATACTGCTGTGATATTGCTGCAACATCTGGCCAATGCTGCTTGATTGCCAACATAAGCTGGTGTGCGTCCTCAAAGGCCATGCGTGCACCTTGCCCAGGGCCAGAATACATGGCATGCGCTGCATCACCCAACAGCACAACCTGCAGCAGGTCTCGAGGTCAAGCCGATGAACAAGAAATCCCAGAATGAGCTAATCATGCAGCAGGCTCATGCTGGCTGTCGTATGCACACTAGTGCTGTACTATGGCAGAGTACAGTCAACAACAGTGTCATGCACATCTCAGTTTGCTGGTGAGTGGCATCTCCAAGGGCAGTAACGCGCTGATGCGGTAACATGCAGGTTACAGCCTGTTCCTGAGGAACACTGTGATAGTGATTAGCAGTGTAAACCTCCTCCACCAAAGGGTCACTGCTAGCAAGTACTCATGCTGCCCACCTTGCCCCCAGCAGCTGACCATGTGCTGAGAGGTAATCGGTCCCACATGGCTCGCTCATATATGAGATTTTCTTCTGTGGCCTCTATTTCCTGCAGTTCCAGCAACCGGCATTATGCTGTGAGCTCACTGCGCGGTCTCTGCTTACAGTGGTCAACCTGTGGTCACTATATCACAGAAGCACTGCACATCAGGCAGCAGGTAGATTCACGACTATTCAGCACTTACAAGCACGAAGCCTCCAACATTCATCTTGCAGGGCAGGTGAGCACAGCCAGCATGCTGTGCCATGCAACGTTGTGATCGCACCTCTATGACCTCCTGCCAGCCAAGCTCCCTGACACGCTTCAGCAGCCGCTCCTTGCTGCCCGGAACCCCACCACCAGCACTGGCCCCGTTTGTGAACTCAGGTGTGTCTGCTGTCATGCGCACCTGCCAGTACCAGATGCAGTGTAACAGCAACAGCAGGGTCAAGACATGTAGGTGGGCCATCTAGGCGACATGCATCACCTGGTACTGCCATCCATCACCGCAGCTAACACGCACCATAGATACCTGCCTCACACATGTTACTGCTGTTGGCAGCAAAGAGGTGGTGGGGTCAAAGCTGCCACTGCCATTTGTGCCCCTATAGCGCTGCTAGCTGGCCGAACAGCACACCTGCCAGAATTGATAATCCATGCCTGCATTGATGATGTACACTGAGGTGGTGAAGTTGCCCTCCTCATCCTTGTCACGAATGACTTGCATGGTGTGGCTGTCAGGAGCACTGCTACTGCCTGGCACATGGCGTACAGCATTCCAGTTCATGAAGCCCTGCAAATACCACAGAGAGTAGCCACGGTGCAGCACAACAGCAGTACAGTGGTTGCTGTTGCAGTGATGGTGGCAGCAAGTCATATTTGGCGCAGAGCAGCTGACTTGTGCACCTATAAGTCTGCTGCATCTGAACATCTGACCGGTCAGACAAAGAACGCCACTATACGCAGCTGACTGGTGGGCTGCCATCTCAGCATGGACCAAGCAGGCAGGCACCCACTTTGGACGACATCGGACCGAAGTATGGGCAGCAAGAATAAGCCGCTTATTAGCTAAGTTACCTACTGCTGTACTCCTCATGAGTGCATTATTAAGCACGACTCAGCGCTGCACAAGGTTGACTTCCGAGGGCAGTTGCTGACCATGTCCGATACACGCATGTTTTGTACATGGCAGCGAGCAGAGGATCACACCAACTCTCAGTGATACCTACCAGCCACCTTGGTCCCGGATCTTTGGGAAACATTTTACGGCGGATAGCTGAGCGAACACCGTCAGCACCAACAACAAAACGAGCCCTGCATGGAATTCACGAGTAACTGTGACGTGTGTTCATCTTGAATCTGGCCTATGCTGTGGACAGCAAGCCACCAGCAAGTTCTGCGGCATGAAGAAGCCAACAGCTTGCAGCTATGAGCCCTTTGAAGCGTGTCACACAGCAACTGCTCCAACACTGCTTACTTGATGTCTGGCTTGTTCTTGAAGTGTACTGCAATAAGACCATCATCTGTCTGACTGTAACCACTGCATTTGTACCCACAACGGACATACTCAGGACTGACCTGCAAGCAAAGAGTTGTATGCCCAGTGGGTGCTTACTGACCACCCTCGTAGAACCATGCAAGGGAAGCTCTCACAAGATGAAGGGACAACACCATGTGGCTTGTCATTCCAGAATGCAATGGCTTAGCTTACACAATGTCCAGAAGCTCAGGAATGACACAGAATAAGGTTGACATACCAGATCAGCCAGCACTGTCTGTGTAGCTGCCCATCTTATGGTGAACAGCCGATGTTGCATGGGGTTAAGAATATGCTCCTCAGACTGGGAGCAGTCAACTGGGTAGGTGTGGGCATGAGAGTGGGTGGTCAACTGCGAGCAGGCCCTGCAGACAGTTCAGGTTGTACAGTGTGTACCCAGACCTGGCTTACAGTCAAGATGGCTAGAGCTTGGTCTCTGTTCTACAGCGGCTCTGCCAGACTGCTAGCAAGCTGCCCATTGGCAATGCAGTCATTCTTCACCTCATAAAAAACCAAGTTTGTCACTGATTCATATTACCATAGCTTGCTGTGCTTGAATTGGCGATCAGGTGCACAGAATGGGCGGCTTACTGTAGTTTTTCTGGTACGGCTGAGGAGATGCCCGCTAGTGCAACCATGCCATTATCGCCAAGGCCAATCAATGTCCCAGTTGCTGCACACACAACATATAGCAGCACAATACTTGTTCGTCATAACATGACTGCACATGTAGCAGATAATATGTCTGCTGATCTTGAGTCCAAGCCTCTGTGCAGGCTACTCTGAGACCTGGCAACAGCAAGAGGTGAGAGCATGCGTTGGCAAGCCATTGCCGATGGTAGATCTGCCAACAGTGAGACTGACAGCAGAATGCAGTGGGTATGGTTGGGCTGCGCAGTATGCGAACAGTAGCAAGTGTTGCATACCAGGACATCAACATAGACAGGTTAGTCACCAAGCTGACGCTGGATGATTATCAGAAGGGTCACCTGTTCGAAGCTCTTCTGCAGCTTCACAGACCAGGTAATTCAACCCAATCTCTTGTAGAGCAATTGACAGCGCCAGGCCACCCAGCCCACCCCCCACAACACACACATCAACAGGTTCACCGTCTGTCATACGTTGACCTGCGCAAGCGTGCCCAGCGAGAGTGCTGGATGAAACAGCAGCTTTGTAGACAATGCGACTGCTGGCGCAAGTTTTGGGCTTGTCGGTGCAAAGTGTCGCTGGCGGTACCCGCGCGACTGCTGTGGTGCGAACAACGCCAGCGCAGCCTACAACGCCCTTGATCTGCTGCATTGCAAACCCCCAAGATCTTGTATGCCAGCAATCAAGGGCGTCTGCAGCCTTTGTATGTGTGGACCTGGTACTGTTTCTCGTTTGTGGTTTCAACCCGGGTGCAGTCCAAGGACACTGTCATTAGTTCTGTACGTGAAGAGGCAACGTTACCAAATGCTCACATACACACGCGGTAGATGCCAACACACATTGCAACATACATGTGTGCCCATCATGTGGTAGCACATTATATAGTCACAGGCTATAGTTCTCTGCTAGGCTGGCCAAACCAGGGTGCCCATGCGCTGCTATCTGTCCCTTATTCTCTGCTGCGTTACTTGCTGCTGTGACGTGTCTTCTCCTCGTAACTGTGCCATGGCCTCTTGATACTCTTCAGGGTCGACCTGCACATGAACTCAGCTGCATTAGTGCTATGAATGAATGAAAAACATAGCCATGCAACATAGAAGATGCTCATCACTATCTGTATAACCACTGAGTTTGTGCTATGCAAAATTCGACTGACGTTGTTCCTGACTCATGCATTATGCATGGTGACTTGAGCTTGGGCAGCAGTGTCCACGCAATGCACAAGTATGCTCTGCTTTGTGCAACACAACCAGCAGGGTGCCATGAGTACCTGCTCATAAAGGGGAACTGCTTCACCTGCTGTGGATGCAATGCGATGCTGCTTACAACCCTGCCATGAATCGGCCCCAGGTGATGCCTGGACCGTCTGTAGCTTATGGTGCCTGGCGCAGAGTCATACTCACCTTCAACATTGGGAACACAAAAATGCCAAACAGCATGAAGCCAATCATCAGACCATATGGGCTCTTGATGAAGGACCACAAGTCCAGGGGCTTCCGCAACTGCAGGCCACAGACAATGATTGAGCACAAGAGCTGTAGCACATGCCAGGCAACATAAACCTGCTATTGTTAGATGTAGAAACCTGCTGGTGAACACAATGAGCTGAAGTTAGGCCCCGTATTATTTTCCTTCTGTGGTAGTCAGCAGTGCCTTCTGGCACAGCTGTGAGCGAATTTATAGGCGCTCACCTCATAATACTGTGCTTGAGCTGCTGGTCTGATGATGAATGGCTTCGTTGGTATCTGAAATATGATACACAGAGACAGTGCTGTCATGCAAGGCTCTCTGGGGGGCAACCACTTGTGCTAGAATTTGAAGGAGTCTGTACTGCTCTGGTTTGAACCTGTACAAGCGAGGGTTGAGCTGCAGTAATCTGGGTACATGCGATGCTCTTATGCTGCCTTGGCGGTGTCATACCAGTGAAAATTACTCTCAGGCATCAGGACAGCTGCTTACTGGGTGTTTGTTGAAGGTGTATGCTGCCTTAGCAAGCCCAGCCTTTGCAGTGACCTCTAGCAGCACCTGCACATATACAACGGGTAACACTCGTCTATTGGCAATAAACCTCGCGTGACACAGCAACAGAACCTGTGCAGCAGCTAAATAAAGCCCGGTGGCCTTACTGCAATGTTACAGCAGGCATGTGACATCGCCTGGTGCCAGCTGAAGTGGCCTGGAGAATCCTGGTCTAGCCTGATTTACTTACCTCGGGATATATAAAAGCTAGGTTTTGTGTCGTAACCACATATGTTCCTGGTGTCACGTCATGCAACGTGAACTTGCCATCCTTTTCTGCAAAGGTGCGTATTTGTTCCCCATTGCTGCTTGTCAGCAGAACTTCAGTTACGCTACCAGGCCTGGGGGCTATGATGTTGATACCATCAACCGAGTAACCGACTTTTCCCCTGATATCTGTGGCAGCAACCTGGCTGCTAGAGCCACACAAAAAACCCAACAGCACAGTGATGGTGAAGGTGGTCAGCATATTGTGGTGTGTCATCCTGGCCTCTAAGTTCTATATTTCAACATAATCTTGCGTACTGCACATTCGTTGTCACGAATGCTTTATACTGTTTGTGGCTGAGGAGGCTGTGGCACAGATGATCGATTTCCAGTGTCTCCCCGTAAGCGCCGGGAAATATCCACACGTTGCTCCAAATCGAAGCTACCTACACAGAGACATGCATTACATTATCCCTACTGTGACCCGGCAGGGTTCCTGCTGTATTCATTGGACCTGTTATCAGGACACCTTGTATAACAGGCTCGGTCAGCAGAAGGGATCCCAACCGTCCCTGACTCCTCATTAGTCCGTTGCCGACCAAAATACCAATAGCTGCTGACTGCCTCCATTGCGCCTGGTAGACCTTTACGCTTGGATGTAGGACTCATGCACATCTATCACTAGTGTGTTGGAAGTCCGTCTGTGGGCAGTAGCAAAGCCTGCAGGATCCAGTTGGGGCACCTGTGTGCCGTGAAATTTTGCATGTCTTCATGTGCAAGCACTGAGTATGCTGCAAGTATTGATGACATCAGGGCAGCAGCAAACTGCATATCTGGCAAGGCCCATGTCACACCTGTCTTAACCTGTGGATCACTAGACCGGCTGACTGGTCACCATCTTCACTTCAAATGTGAGATATTTCAGAAAGGGTATGTGCTCGCGTTGGTATAGCCTGGAGTCTCTGGTTTGAAAGCTGCTATGGTAGATTGGCCACACACCTGGTGTCTGCTACTGCAGCGGGGCATTCAAGTTCAGAGGTGCCTACAATGCTGTGCAGCAACTGTCTCCTGGGCAGGCGGACAAAGGAGTTGTAACACACAGGTAGGGTAATTGTCTGCAGGCATGGCATCCAATTGCAGTAATAGGTCTTCTCGCCATGTGGGTTGAGTTGTGATGGCAAGGAAGTGTGTGGACATGTGTTGAACCTTGCTACCACTGTGGCCACACTGACTGAGTGACACACATGCCCTAGCCTCAGCTGAGACATGCTCCAGATGTGACATGCTGGCATAGGCTCATCAACTGAGATTGCCAGTAACGCAGATGCTTTTGGCATTGCTGGCTGGGCTGCTGGCACACCAGAAGCAACCATATCCTGGTTGTAAATGCTGAACTGACGTGCAGCCGCAGCAGTTGACATCAAGGCATCATGACAGCAGATGACTGATGTTTTTATCAGCTGAGTATGATTGAGCGACAGCATGTGTCACAGCAGAGCACATTTATTGACTCATCCAGCATCCGTTGATGGCCAGAGTCTCCCCAAGGGCTTCAAATCACCTGCCTATCATCTGTGTGCTGCTGCAGCTCCGGCAATCATGCAGCAGCGCTCGCCCTAGCAGCTAGCTTGAGGGGTATCCCAGCCTACATAGTGGTGCCTAGAAATGCTCCAGCCTGCAAGATGGCAGCAGTCAAGGAGTATGGAGGTAACAACAGCACTGCCTGCCCCTGTCTTGTAAGAAGCCTGCTGCAGCTTTTGTATGCTGTGCTCCACAAACTGAACTGCAGGTGCAGCTTGAGCAGCATACATACCCCAGCAAGCTGGTTCAGCATCGTTCACAGCTTATGACACAACAAGTGGTGCAGTATACTCTGTGTGTTGTCTGCTCAAAGCGTTCGGTAACAGCAACGGTTGCTGGGCTGTCCTGTGCTGCTTCAGGCAACCTCATCTTGTGTGAGCCCACCATGGCATCTCGTGAATCCACATGTGAGAAACTAGCTGTGGAAACTGGGGCTACCTTCGTCCCACCATATGATTACCGACCTGTCATTGCTGGTCAGGGCACCATTGGCCTGGAGATGCTGCAGCAGGTAACCCAAGGATCATTATCATCGTCATATATCATTACCCAGGCAGGTGCTTAGAGAATACTCCAACTGCCTGGAGGCCCTTGACTTTGCCATGTAACTTGAAGCTGATGACTGTGCCATGTAACTTACAGCTAATGATCATATGCCAAGAACCACACTCAGCTTCAGCAACCAGCAAGCAGCGTGATGTTCACTGAAGTCCACTGTCACCTCGTGTCCATGTCTACTGCTCCAGGTGCCTGAGCTTGACGTCATGGTTGTCCCTGTGAGTGGTGGGGGAATGCTGTCAGGAATCACACTGGCAGTCAAGGCGCTAAAGCCCAACATCATCATCATTGCAGCAGAACCAGCAGGAACCAATGATGCAGCTGATGTTGCAGCATGTAAAGCGGCTGGGCAGTTGGTGACAGACCTGCCCAAGCCACTCACAATAGCTGATGGGCTGCAAGGTAAACCCAAGTGGCCAACCCAATGCACATTAATGAAGGGGCAGCTGATATGGCGAATTTTTCTAGAAGACCACCACGTGCTGCCTGATGCAATCTGCAGTGCTTTTTGATTTCAAGAAAATGTGTGTGCAATGTGTATGCAGCTCGGCTGGGACGCTACACCTGGCCTGTGGTCCGTGATTTGGTGGATGGTGTGGTGATCATAAGTGAGAGGTGCGTCAAGCCGCTTGACAGCAGCTGTAGCTGGATCCTGCAATCTGTCATGCAGACTTGCTTCGCTCGGCATTGAAACAGCCAATGATACACAGTAAGTGAGTGGCTCACCTTAACCTACAGGGACATCATCAGAGCCATGAGGTTGGTGTTTGAGCGCATGAAGCTTGTGGTGGAACCCAGTGGAGCTGCAGGTCTAGCTGCACTACTGACGCCTGAGTTCTCCGTTGAAGTGGCAAAGGCCAGAGCAGCAGCTGGCAAGGAAGGCTCAGGCACAGCAGCAAACAACCCAGGAGAGTGTCATTCGCTGCATGTGGGTGTCGTCTTGTGTGGTGGCAACCTTGATTTTGACGCCAAAGGGTTTTGGAGTGAGGACAACTGGCAGCCAACACAATAGTTGCTGACCACCACGTCTCTGACCAGCCGTGATATGACGTGTACACACTGGTATGCACAACTCTCTTGTATTGATGACACAGCTCCAGCTGGCAGCCCCTGTGTGTGTTGTGCAGCTATGGTTACCACAGTATGGTATGCATCCTACATGTTGCGTGGCTAACTTCTTTACATCATGTAAGGAAGCCCAATGATTGAGCTTGTGTGATGATTGAAACTGGCCATGGTGTCACACACTATATATTGTATCATATATGATATCATCAATTGATAGCAGTGATTCATCAAGACCACCCTTACCAGAGTGGAGCTACATGGCAGAGAGACGGACATGGTGGGCGTAAGTGGCAGCATACATATATCACACAACAATGTGCTAGTACATATATCACACGACAATGTGCTAGTACTCCCAGCAACATAGTATGCCTCAGCTGTCCTTGGACATGGAGCTGACAGGACTCAGCGATCTTCTCGGTGGCGGCCCCTTAGAAGCAGCAATATTATCAGCTTACTGTTGTGATTGCATGCATCTTGCTGCACGAGCCAAATTACTCTTTCCTTTCACAGCTGCGCCTCTTGCAGAAACTGGGAGCTGAAGCTGTATGCATGAGATCATCTCTGCCATGCATCTTCTGTTTATATCACGCATACATCAGGACCATTAGGGTGCCACAGAATCAAAAATAAGTGAAGATAAGATGTCGACGAGGTGTGTGCAATGCTACTATCAAGGATGGCCAGCCTGATTGGAGGCGTCTCCAAAACCAGAACTTGTTGTGGAGTGGAAACTCTCAAGCCACCATATTCATAAGGGACGCCTATGAACCCCTTGCCAGTTGATGTCTTTGCACAGCTTTTACAGACATCTCATCATGCTGCTGTACAACTGACACTCTGTGTTTGGTGCAATCAATAAGCTGCTTGAATAGGCCTTCCTTTCACAGCACCAGTCTGGTCATTATCCCTGGTGAAAGCACCCGCACTGCTTAGCAGGCCTTTTGTTGTCCGACCAAGGTGCTGCTGTATTACACAGTTGCAGAGCTGAATCTGTACTCATGCATGATCAAGTCATATCCCTGAGCCTGCCCAATGTCTGAAAGTTCTAGAAACGCCAGCAATGCTGCTGTTGCTCTAGGAGGCCATCTTGACCTGACGCGCTGTATAGCCGTGGTTCTGCTGTACAATGCTGCCCCGAGACCATCAGCTGACTGCTGCAGCTGCTCCCAACTGTCTTCTGCTGCAGATCGCTGCCCACTCCCCCACAAGAACGCTGTCAGAGCACATCTGATGTCCAGGAACTCTGGGTCCCTGATCACAAATCAGCAGGCAACATACTTCATGCATCATTGTGTGTTGTATGACAGGCCCACGCCAACCGTTTTGTAATGCCCATGTTACAAAGAGCTTCATCTTGGAGTCTATGATGAAAGCAGAACCCTTAGTATACTATAACATAAGACAGGGTGGCACCAGTGAAGCGCCTGATCAACTGCAGCAAAGCTCACTGTCTGCTTGTTGATACTGAACAGGCAGATGCTACAACCCTTACCTGCGCAGCAACTGCCTGGCTGACTTGATTGCCAGGTCATCATTGCTTATCTCAAAAGCTGCTAGAGCATAGTTTGCTAGAGCGATTGACCCCATTTCAGCATCATCTGCAGCTGCCTGGTAATGCTGCATGGCATCAGCCCACAGACCAAGTGCACCCTCTGCATTGCCAAGATTGTTCAGTACCAAGGCACTTGCTTGATTCATATGTTGCTGTTCGAGTCGCAAAGCTGTTTGCAGGTCATCATAAGCTGCCTGCCACTGAGCTTGCTGCAAGTATACTGTGCCTCTGTTGCTCCAGGCTGCTGCATTGTCAGGGCTGAGCTGGATGGCTGCTGTCCAAGCAGCTACCTTGTCCTGCACATTCATCCCACGGCGACACTAGCTTCTGTCTCTCCCTGCCAGTGACAAGACAGTACTGCTAGGTCTAGCTGCAGAACATTGACAACAGGCACCTCGCCACCATGTGAGTGTTCTGGCCCAATCACTGCAATCAGCCCTGTTCTGCCCTTGCTGCTGCTTGCAGTGTGAAGGCATAAATTACTATGGTGCAAAACAGAAGGATATACATGGTGCTGCATGTGCCATACATGCTTTACATTTGCATACCTGAAAAGTTGTGGCTGCCATAGCTTTAGTAAATGCTTTCATCAGCTGGGGGTTGGTTTTCTGACTGGCTGCAAGCACAGGTTGTGTGACATATGCCGCGGTGAGCAAAGTTGTCACTATTGCTGCCAGTGAAAACCTCCTGTCGCAGGCTGGTAGGCGCCCTTCGTCGTTTGCTGATATTGCTGGGTGACTGGAGGAGCTGCAGCAGCAGCATAACGACCTTTGCTCAAACCGGTGCTGCAAGCCACAGAACCGGGCCATCGTCATGCCCAGACGTTGCTGGTGAGCTGTTAAACTGTGTCGGTGTTGAGCGAAGCCAAAGCCACCCTGCATGATGGAGAGGTGTACCGTGGGAACTGTGCTGCTTGTTGCAACCGGCCTGTGGTGTGACAACACTCACACACACGCACTAGAACATCAAACTTTTGCAGCAAAGCTTCCAACCGAGCGGTGTACCAGCAGAATGCAGCTGCAAGTAATCTCGCGTTGTGCGGCACAGCCTGTGCCCTGCTGGCCGTGACCGTTGACTAATCGCAGTGTGACTGTATAACTCTCCGTACTGCGCGGTACTAAGATCATTGAAGTCGCATAACCAGCAAATATATTTTGCAGTTGTCGGACCTTCCTTCGTGCACGCAAGTCGTGTGACAACAGTATGCATTTAGCTGCACTCTGTTCCCATACCTGTGAGTGCGCTAATACAGCAACTGGCTGTGCGCAGCCTGACAACCTGCTGTCACAGCAGTTCTCGTGGTGGTAAACTAGGTATGGCAGCAACTCGTGCCTTCCAAGTGCACCATGCTGCAGAGATGCCAGGTCCGCTGCCAAGCAGCAGCAGATGTGTGTTCTACACCCATACTCTGTGCCCTTACGCTCAACGAGTGTTTCTTACCCTACTCTACAAGGTGGGAGGAGCTGGTGAGATAATCAGCAACCTGCAGTAACGTATGACTGGTTCTGCAATCACCACATGCCCAGCAGCAGCAGTGCAGCTGTATCAGCCGTTCCAATGGTCTTTGCATTGGTGTGCAGCCAATATTGACAATTTGACAACTCTGCACGATCTGCCTGCAGCGCGTGCCCTTCGATTTGGTTCATGTCGACTTGTCAGACAAGCCCTCATGGTACCAAACCATCAATCCCAGAGGCCTAGTACCAGCAGTGAGCTGCAAGGGCGCTATCTACACTGAGAGCATAGACATATGCAGGTGGCTGCTGATACATCAGCTCCGTTCAATTAAGTTTGTAGTGTGGGCCAGAATTCATCATTGCTGCTCAGCACTGATGGGCGGTCATGCAGCTGTATGGTTTTACAGCATTTGTAGTGCAGTTGCTGCTTCTAATGACTTGATGCGAGCTTCATGCAGTTGCTTGAAGTTTTGTAAGCACAGAAAGGGCTGCTGTATGCAGGTGGGTGGACCAGGAGTATGCACAGCCTTCGCTCACACCCTCTGAAGCTGGAGCAAGGCAGGACATGGAGAAGATACTGGCTCAAACACCAGGCATCATTAGTTCAGGTAAGGATGTCACCAGGTCTGAGGCCATGGTAGCCAGCTTTTGCCCAAGGTCAAGTCAATACAAAAGCCTTCACAAAAGCCAGTATTCCAAAAGTGCAGCAGCTGAGAATGATCACAAGCTGCTGGTGTCGTGTGCTGCTGCAGGGCTGAACCTGACAGCTGGGAGCACTGCCAGATCATGGGGTATAGGCAGATGTCCCAGCAGGACACAGCAGCAGCGCTTTGAGGTGCAGTGCAAACAGCTGACAGCAGCATTACATAAGACAGGAGGACCATATTTGACAGGAAAAACACCATCATTGGTAAGACCCCAGGTTCTGTGAGACGTGACACAGTTTGCAGGTATACATGAAGTCACCCGGCAGGCAGGGGGCGGCACGAAGCTCACACCCAACATGTCGGCAATTCAATCTGCTGGAGCTGGATCTGTGTGTGGCATAACCCACAAACTCCGGTCAGAATCATATCCAGCTTTATGCTCACCCACCTCTGGTCTGCTTTGGTCTGCTTTGGTCTGCTGCAGGCAGATGTCGCGCTTCTTCCTTTCTTTGAGCGGTTCTGCATATCGATGTTGCATTTCCAAAGCTTTGATGTAAGAGCGATGCATGATGGCAGCCTCGCCATGTGGCTGGTGAGTCAGATGACCCTGGAGTCCAGCAGCTTGCACCAGGTTATATCATATCCAGCAGATTATTCGAAGCAGTGCTGAATGCCCATCTGAAACCACCCACGACTGCTGTAGGTGCCACTAGTGCTCTTGATGCAGTGCAAACGCTACAGGTCAATGTCATGGGTGCCAATCAGTATGGCAACCACTTGCGGCTCTTCAATCACCTGCAGCTGTCATGCGACCATACCTCTATGTGTTGCAGGACAGCCTTGGGGAGCTGGAGTGGTGCCGGGTGGCTGCTCCTGATCAGCAACTGCTGAAACAAGCCTTTGAAAAGCACGAGTCTTTAGACTTTTTTGATTATGTGACATATGGGGCCTGGGCTTGTCACCCGCATCTGCGGTGATTTGATTCAGCTGTCATCTCTCGCAATGCGGCACACCTGGTACATGTGGTAGCTGGGTACATACACAGTGATGTGGATTCAGAATGATCTGAGTTGTCTGAAGTGGACAACGACATCTGATGTATGCGTGTTGTGCTGTATGGTTCATTTTGTCACTGACTAATCATACCCAAGGGACGGTTGGCCCGGGTGAAGTTGACTATGTAGCCCAGTGCATATTGTACAGTTGTGAGTTGAAAGTCTCACTGCTTGACCTGCTGGTTGCATGGCTGCAATGATTACCAGCATTATGTGTTGTTGCATGGCCGAGCTGTGTGCATAGTGCATCTCATGTAACTGTTACAAGCATCTGGGTTACTGCATGGCTGACTCGTTTGCATTCAATTGATGTTTTATTCCACTGGCATGTATGCTGCATGAACTTCATGTGTATGTTTGCTAGCTGCCGGTGTGCATGATACTCTGTTCTTCTGCATGTCTTTGACATCGGTGTGCCTTTTTGTTTGTCTCTCTTCACATAGGTGTTCTTGTTTGCATGTCTGTGACATAGGCTGCATGTTGTGTAGTTACATAGCTAAATACCTTGATACTGTATTGTGTGCCTGGTAATTGTTTACACAGTTCCTTGCCAAGGAAGAGTCTCGTAGGAGAGTTGTGTAATGATGTACTGTGGTAGTTGACTAGGACCCACACCGGCTGAGCACTGTGTTGATCACAGTATTAATGATACCGTATCATTATCAAAGGCTTTGTTCCACTTAAACACGGGGGGACAAATTGTGTGTCCGTGGTTTGAAGTGATAACTGTGTGACATGCTCACCCTGTCAGTCTACAAATGCTGATTTTGAGCTAACACGTGCCACGTGTAGTACAGATCTGCAGGTTGTAGGTTGTGCCTGGCCAGCACACATATAATCTAGCAGTGTCATACTTCATGAGCATTGCCTTACAACTACACATTGCAACCAACTATTATAATAATATAACATTTCATGAATGTATATCACACTTGGAAGGGTTTGTGTCATTGCTGATATTGCTGTGTGCAGGTTTTAGACTACACGCTACACGATGGGGACCGCTAGTTATAGGCACACCAGGCAAGACCACTCACACTGGTGTGTTTGCTGTCGTTTGCGTCTCTTCCAGGTAAAGAACTGTCGACTCGCAGCTGGATGGTGACTGCAGTTGGGTTCAGAAGCACGACTCTACGTTCTGATGACACAGCTCTGGGTGGCGGCCCCAGTGCATCATATCCAGCTCTGTTGTGCACATGTCATGTTGCATGGCCAAACTTTGTTTACACCTGGTTTCTGTGAAGCTGAAGTCCGGCTCCAGGCAGTGTTCAGTGCAAGCACCATTATTACCAACAGTGCTCAGCAGAGCACAGCTGCTTGTTAGCACCAACTACACCTATGCCTTCCAGGCTTACACCATGTTGTCGAACACCCACATGAACAGCTACTGTGCTACCTGCTGAAGTCAGCGCAGTTATACGTAGTGACTAAAAGTAGTAAGGGCATACTCAGCACAGACACAACCAACAGACGCTCGCTTTGCAACAATCAGCCAAGTCACCTGCCAATCATCGCAGATAGCAGCATTGTGTCGATCTGATATCCCACTGCATGCTGCGTGCACGTGCGTACAGCAGGAATTTCAAAGTTTGTATATCGGAAACCTGAAAGTTGAGGACGCCAAGTCTTCAAGCTTGGCCGTGCATAACCGCGATTCAATCATGAGGAGATTATGTTAGCGTTTGGTTCCTTGCCGCTGATGCATTGCCAGAACCATCAACTAGCCCAGACTCACCAGTAGCGTGCTTACGCACTGAGCAATCTTCAAGCCGCGGTCAGTACCTTATTAGTATATTTACATAACTACTGCTCAGCCTAGGGTGTGTGAAGATATATATCAGACCCCACCCTGTGCTGTCGGGCCAGTGATCACTCACATCAGCTCTTCCCGTCAGCTGAAAAACAAAGGACCGACACCTGAACTCATCTACCTGCTGTTATTCTAGTAATTACCAATATGATTGAGAACAAGGACGACCTTGAGCGTATGAAGCAGGAGCCATGGGCTGAGGACCGTGCTGAAGAAGGCAGCGACGAGGGGGAGGACGATGATGACGAGGACTTTAACGCGGGTGATGAGGGAGGAGAGGATGTGAGTGGTATCGGCACTCGAGCACCACCAAGTGAACTAACCGCACTTGGCTAGCTTATGCTACTAGTACGTTGGGGAGTCCGAGTTCACCGCACTATTCATTCATATGATGGTAACTTTAATGACCATATGTACCCATTGGGTGGTATCAGCCTTGTATCGCTGCCATTTGTCAAGCCACAGTGAGCACAGGGCAATGCATAAGCTGAACTGCAGGGTGGTTGCACCCTGTAGATCAACATGCCATGCTTGTTCCCAACAGTCTGATGATACAGTGCTCGCGTTTCATCAACACGCCCAATAGCTGCAAGTGTCATACCCGGTGAAAGTTGTTGCCTGTTTCACTACTGGCAAGTGATGTTGTTGTGCCTTAACCAACTGTTCTTGTGTACAGGGTGGTGATGATGGCGATGATGGGGACGATGGAGATGATGAAGGAGAAGAGGAAGGGTATGATGAGGAAGCCGAACCCGGAGTGGAGCTGATTGTGGTAAGCCTTGACTATTGTGCAATGGCTGATATGGTCTCTGAGTGGGTCGCTAGTTGGGCTTCCTGCATACAACCCAAACTGCTGCTGAGGCGTACTAAACAACTGCCATCCATCTGGAGGCTGTCTAAGCACAGCCAGTGAATGCTTACTAGTGGTTGTGCTTGCATGATGCACAGGGAGACGAGCCAGCACCTGAAGATGAGGAGGATTATCAGGAAGAGGCTGACGATGATGACGACGATGACGATGACGACGACGAGGACGGAGACGAAGGCGAAGAGGTGAGACACCTGCATGTTTGACTGGGCTGTAACCAATGCATTACAGCAAAAGGACTATATTTTTCTGCAACCTGAGTGTGTTTGGCAATTGCTGACCATCTACTGCATCACGACCAGCTGCACCTTTGTTCCTCCCAACTACAAAACGAAGTTGCATTGCAATGCCAGAAAACCCTGTTTCGTTGCAGGAGGGTGCCCCGGGATCCTCACACAAGCGGAAACGCGACGCTGGTGATGAGGGAGATGAGGAGGAGGATGAGGAAGACGAGTAGACAGTACACCACTGTCACATGAACCGTGCCTTGGGTACCTGTATGTAGCAGCCTCATGCCAGCCACCTGCTGCAGCTGTTGCAGCATTGACAGACAGATGTGCTGTGTGGATTGTGTGACTAGTAGCGGTCTAGTGTTAGTGATTGAGCATACAGCTGCAGCTTGTGTGGCTGGTCAGAGGTGCTATTTGCTGCTGCTGCTGCCAAGCAGGGCGTCTCACATGGCAGCATATACCCTACAGTGGACAGTTGGTGATATGCAGCAATAATTATATCGTGCTTGTTTGTATCACAATCCGTACCAGGCAGCGACACTGCTGCCTTCCCAGCTCATGCCTGCAATATGAAGTGTCAGCAAGTGCCTTGATGTGGTGACCTTGACTGACAGCAATCGTTCTGTTTGCCAGATGCTGGATGAATGGTCACAGGACTTTCAGTTTTGGGCTGCAAAGCTGAGCTAGTACATTGATCATAAAGCGCCAACATCGCTTGAAGTGAGCAATACCCCGTGGCCGATAAACTACCCAATTGGCAAGGTTGAATGGGGGAGATCGTCTGCCATCAGCGTGACTTAATGTGGCAGTCCCAGTGCATGCTGTGCAACTGTGATGGGCACCTTACAGATTGCATGGCCAAGTTTGTTTGAAAATGACAGGAGGGCAGCAGGTGAAAAGACAACATGCAAGCACATAAACCATTCAGCAGGCCCTGCATGGCGTATAGCAGCAAGCAGAGCTCCGAGCCTCCGGAAGGATAGGATCCTATCAGTGGTACTGATCATGCTGTCATGACAGTGATCACAGTGGGACTTGCGGAGTAGCAGCCGGGCTCCAGACGTCCATATCGCTTTGAGTACAATACATGTAATTGTGAATAAGTCATCACCTGGATCGCGATCGCTGGCAGTCCATGACTCATCCGGGACTGTGTGCAAGTATGACAGGAGCCTCAAACAAACACACAAACAAGTGAACAGCACCGCTCCGGCCATACAGCCCTTCAGTGGCATTTAGGAGCCTCAATACAATATGAAAGATGGTTTGGCTCATGCAGCAAAGTGAATGCAATGCTGGCTGATAAAACAAGCAACTGCTGCTCCTAAGGGGCCGCCACCCGAAGAAGAAGCTGGGACATGTAGCAGGCTCCGAACCTTCTG
>LWCB01007128.1:0-10239 GCA_001630525.1 Coelastrella sp. M60 | reverse complement strand
GTTGAACTCACCTAGCTAGTGCAGGTCCAGGTAAGGGAGCCCAAGGGTCACTGGATGATAAGGGGGTCCAGCTGGCAATGCGAGAAGGACTGCTGCTGCTGCTGCCAGGGGCTTCATATGCTGGTGTTCTGACTGCTGTGACACCTGGCTGGTACTGAGATCTCTGCTGCTGCTGCTGCTGCTGCTGCTGCTGAGGTGACGAGGTGGGTGCAAATCCTGATGTCGATCTGTATGCTTCACCTGAAGATGGTGATGCATCAGTGTGGCTGCTGCTGCTGGTGGGGGTGGTGATGGTGGTTGTGTGTCTGGCTGCTGTTGCAGCAGATAACAAGCGCTGCTCAAGCTCTGCATCAAACAACTCAGACATTAACTGCTCAGTGAGCTCTTGCTGCAACTTCGTATCGCTGCTGCTGCTGCTGCTACCACTGCTAATGCTGTTACTGCCGCTATTTGTGGCAGCCGTTTGTGCTGCAAGGGGTTTGTTCAGTAGCAGTTCATCAATGCTTACTTGGTTGACGTGGTGCTGAACACCTATGATACTGGTCACTCTATCAGCACTTTTGCTGCTGCTGCCATTGATGCTGCCATCACTGCCTTTGTTGTCGTTTTCATCAACTCTACTGCCAGCACTGAGCGACTCAGTGCCTTGCATTTGGTCAGGATGCCGTGCAGATGCTGTGCTGTTGTGCATGGCCTTGCTCCAGCTGACATGACTGCATGCTGCGCTTTTACAGCACATATGCAAGCCAAGTAAACTCCTGAAGTCATAGTCGTAACATCTAATGCGAAAATGTCCTGGGCATTCGACTTTGCCTACTGCACACTGCCCACGAGCGAGAGCTGCCCCCCACTCTGCTGCTAAGCCTAATAACCGGCCCCAGGTACGCCTCATATATTCAAGTAATGACTAGATTACAGTTTGCAACAATTCCAAGCCGCCAATGGCGCATGGCTTTGGACGTCAGCGGTACATCTGTAGACAATCGCCTTGACCCCACGGTCAAGCTGCGTGCAGGCTTTTCATTACAACCAACAACTTCTTTGTCACGATACCAGTATTCCTGTCAAGATGCTTTGTTGTACTCGAGTTTCACAAGCGCTGTTCTAACACCTGGCTGTCTTCAGAGTTAACTGAGAGTTGTGACATGAACAGTAAGTTCACTCAGCGCAACACTGTCAGGCGGGCAAACGGTCATCTAGATTTGAAACCACTGACTGGTAATTGCTTTGCATTCAGAATCAAGCGGTGCAAATACCAAAACGTGCAACCATTGCGTTGCTGTAAAACGGTTGCTTCAGCCTGAGTAACTTTGCTGACCTTGATGGGGTCTGATGCGGCTGCATAGTTCTAAGGCAATACCCTTCCACAGAAACATGTTTTGAGCTTTGATGGGGCCTGGCATCTCATGTGTTGCATGGATAGTGCATGGATAGAAATTCACACACCATCTTGGCTGAAGAGGGGGATTCTGCAATTATGCATCTACTACCAGTCATCTTCTGTACGGGCCCTCATACGCAGTTATGATGAGATTGTTACATGGACTCCGAGCTGCCTCCTGAGAGGAATATACAACGGCATGAAGTGACCAGAGGCCCGCTGGGCATAACTTGAGCCGAAAACAGGGTCAAAGGTTCTACACCTGCTTGACCAGTCCAGACCCAGCACAACATATCATATACTGCATGGCATGCAAGCTAGCAGGCCAAGGTTGCACCATACAAAAATGATTTTTGGTCACTCGGTACTACCGGTCCAAGTATCGCCAAAGTCAAGTTATGTTCAACAATGAATGGGTGACCAATGACACATGCAGTCAAAGCTATGACAATGTCAAAAAACTCCACCATCCGGCTCTTCGGCCTGAGTGATTTACTCTCAGCTTTGCACTTTGTCACATGGTCGGCTGTTCGGCCTTGGGCATCTATGTCTCCCCGTCAAACTCGATCATTGATTGATAATTAGTAGGTATCAAACTCCTCCCAGTCCCCGCACTCAAGTAATCAGCTGCATGGTGTCTAACTGGGACCCAGTGCATGCAGGACACAACACGCTAGCAGTAAACGGACAACAAATGCGCAACCTGCACAGCATCCTGAGGTGCTGTGGTAATGTAAAACGATGGTATGCAATGTGATACAATAGAATAGAGTACAACAAAATACAAAACCAATGCACAAGCACACACAAGCATACAAGCTACCAAGTATTGCTCTGCATAGAAGCCAACCATGCAAATTCGCAGATCATGGCAGCACACTTTGTCTTGTATGCACAAGACGCGCACTGATGGCATCAGGAGGTGTTGGAACATCTGGAAAATCACACCGCAGATCAAGCAACTCTGCAGGCGCCTGCTCCCATTTTAGGCAGTCCACACAGACTGCCAGAACTGGCAGCACACACTATCTCCCAGCAAACCAACTTGCTATCAGCATTCTGTATTGATACAGACAGATACAATATTTGCCTGTTTCAATGCGGAATGCAGATAGCATTGGCACCTGCGCATTCCCAGCCTGAAGTTCACATACAATGCAAGCTGATTGTATCAGCTGACATCCTAGCTGCCAGTGCAGTCATGGTTAAAACCGGCAACTCTCACATCATCTAATATTGCACAATTGCATGACTGACCTATAGGACTAGCTAGTTCATCATGAACTAACAATCGGCGATTGTTAGTAACAAGTACCTTACCAACAAGGTCCCCAAACAGTCTCAGACTGACAGTCAAATCTTTGACTCCCGTTCCACGGTGGCAAGAGCCAGAGATTCCAACCTTGGATGGTCCTCCAGCTGGGGTACCCTTAAGCTGTAAACCGATGTTCCACCTTGTGGCTTGTAGCACCATGTAATGCCAGGGTGTGGTTTGCTCCAGCACACCAGGTAATGCGACCACAAGCATGTTGCAGAACGGCCTGAGCACAGCACAGCACAGCACGGATGGTGCATATATGTCAGTTGTCAGAGCATCAACTAAGCGACAGATCACACACAATATGCCGTTAATTGTTGACATCATGTGAACATTATGGACATCATGATGATCAGGTGCAGTACATACATTTGGCTGAACATGCACACCTTGCAACCAGAAACCTGCAGCAAATGGCCCATGTGCAGCTGACATGTTGTGCAGTTGACCAATACTGAAGACAACACATCATTTCATCTCAGCCACAAAGCTTTCAGGGGCTGCCTACATACTGTGTATGCGGTGCTTGTTGTCTCTTTGGGGAAGTTTGCATATCAGGATATGTAAACTTCCCCAAGGCAACAAAGAGCATCGCATACAAAGTATGCAGGCAGCCCTTGGAGGGCCTCCAGCAGTCCAATGCAGCTTCACTGCCTCTGCTGGATTCCAGCAGCCAAGATTCACATCATCACCTACCAACAACATATTTTGACCATACTGTGTTTGGCAAACACAGTATGGTCAAAACACATTGTTGGTAGGTGATGATGTGAATCTTGGCTGCTGGAATCCAGCAGAGGCAGTGACCATACTGTGTTGGGCAGTTGACCAACGCTGGTGACAACGCATCATTTCATAGCAGTCACAAGTATCTCAGGTGCTCATGGCATACGTACCTTATATGCAAGGCTCTTCGTTGCCTTGGGGAAATTGACAAGTCCCATCCAGCGACCTCCAGCAGTCCACTGCAGCTTCACTGCCTCTGCTGGGTTCCAGCAGCCCAGGTTAGGATCGTCGCCTACCAACAACACGTTTTCACCATATTGTGTTTCGCAGTTAATCGCAAACGCCACTCTCAGGTCTGTTGAGTTTGCCTCTGGCTGTAGCTGGTTGCCAATGACATGGTGTTCCACATGTACATTGGACTTTGAGCCATCAGCAGCAGCCAGTGTATCTTGTTGCACTGCCGCAGGTATCATGTGAGGGTTGGTGTTGTTATCAGACTTCTTATCAGCTATCTGGGCCATCAGCAGAGCAACTTCTTGCTTATGAGCAGCATCCCTTGCAGCCAGCTCACGGCGTAGACGCCTGCGGTAGTCACATCAGTCAACATGAGTCATTTGCAGCTTGTGGTATGGTATCATGGGCATTCAGGGGCCCTCCTTTCTGGGAAGGTCTAGACAAGTGATGCCATAACATGACAGATAATGATTATCTGGCATGAATCAGCCACATGCAACACGCACACAGTGCATACTGTCGGACACCATGTTGTGACACAACCTGCAATATAGTGCTTGTCAAATCATGCTGCAAAATGTGCATGTATAGCGACATAAACCAGTCTGTCATGGTTTACAGCTACAGCTTTTGATGCAGCAGGAGGTCGTGCACTTGTAATGCACAGCACAAACAACATGAGGTGACATAGTGGAATCTGAGATCAACACGCAGTAGCCTTCAGTACAGCATCCTCTGCCTTACCTTGCAGTGATATATGCAGCATCCCGTTCAGCCTTGAGCTGTGCCATTTTCTCCTTTTGCTCCTTTTGTTGCTCAAGCAAGGTATCAATGTATGATGCTTCTTGTACTGCAGGGTCCACAATAACGTTGGACTGCTTGACTCCTGATGCTGTGTATAGGGCCATATTGTAGGGCTTGGGCAGTTCCATGCTGCCACCAGACCGAGTAACAGCGGCGGTGGAATGGGTCTGCAGCAGCAAGGCGAGACCAGACGTTCCTGAACTTGGAAGAGTTTATCAAGGTGTCAACAGTTTGGTAGGTGATAGAGTGGTTAACAACACATGAGCAGGCTGCAATAGTCTTCAAACCTACAATCCGATGCTGCCAGCTACTAGTTGTGCTGGGCACTGGGATGTACATACACCCACCATATTGTGCTGAACAGCTCATTGGGATATACTCAGCATTGCCAATGTAGTCAGGTAGTATCTGGAAATCCAGTATGAGAATCTAGTATTTCAGGATAAATGTGGGCAACAGGTATTACCTTTGTGGGCTCTGAACCTATCTGTGTGTTGCCAGTCTGGCAGAATTGCCGGGTTGCATCACCCCCAGCAGTCACACCGGAACGTGCACCACTGCGAGGCGAGTCTGCGACCGGCTGTTGCCAATCAACCGGCAGCAGGTATGTGGGCCCTGCTGAGGAGTCTATCACGGTGTAGGGAGTGTCTGCAGGAAGGGGGTGACCCCTGTGGTATTTCCTGCAGATGGTTCCTTCACAGCCAGGGGGTCATCCATAGTTGCTGGGTGGGACAAATCCACCTGAAGTGGATGATCCTCTTCTGACAGAACTGCACCAATTGAAGGCGTCTCACTTGTAGACCAGGGGTGTGGGTCTAGGACCAGGTCAGCCTGAACTCGTTCCTGCATTACCAGGTGCAACTTGGTGATTATGATGCAGCTCTGAACAGACCTTGATTGTGATGCAGAGTATCGTTGCATGCAACACTGATGGCTATGGGCAGTGCAAGTGGATTGGCCAAGACTTTAACGAGGCTTGCTAGGCAAGACAGGATTGTTTTTTCAGATATTAGCAGTTCATCAGGTGTCAGTGTCACACATGTGAGCAGGTTGTATTAGTTCTGGACCCTGCGATAGGATGCACTGGGACCACCAGCTGAGACAGTCTGCAAATCAGCTTGCTCAAGAATACTCAGCATTAATGTGCTCACATACCTGTGTCGCAGGCGAGTCTGCGACCAGCTGTTGCCAATCAACCGGCAGTAGGTATGTAGGCCCTTCCAAAGAGTCTATCACAGTGTAGGGACTGTCTGCAATCTGGGGGTGGCACCCTGTGTGACTTCCTGCAGATGGTTCCTTCACAACCAGTGGGTCATCCATGGCTCCCAGATGGGACATATCCTTCTGAACATCCTCTTCTGACAGAGGTGCACAAATCACAGGCGCCTCATGTGTCGACCATAGGGGCAGGTCTTGCCAGTGGACCAGGTCAGTTTGTGCTGCTTCCTGCATTGCCAAATGCAACTTGTTTATGTTCAACATCTTCAAGTTGATGCAGCTCTGGTCCCTGAGTATGCAGAGTATCATTGAATGAAACACTGCCAGTGATGGCTATGGGCAGTGCAAGTGGACCAAAACCCCTTGAAGGAAGCTTGCAGCAGCAGGAAGTGTCCATGTCATGAGCTTAGTAGCACTAGGGGCTAGGCCCGTCATGACAAATTATGATGGCAAGCACAACATACCTCTGGTGGCGAACACAGTTCCGCTGTAGTCATGGTTCGCACTTGTGGCCCGTTGCTGTCAACACAAGACGATGCTGGTGCGACAGGTGCAGCAATGGTCAACCGCCCTTGTTCGGCTCCCTTTGAAGCCTGAAGTCAAGCAAGCAAGACATAGTTAAATATAACAACACCAGCTTTAGCTAGCACGTTCTTGGAGAGGTGATTCGAGGTGGCGAGTCTCTCGCCTTTGCACTCTCCTGACTCAAAACAGGGACATGCACTCATGCGGACGTGATGATTGACATTGATTATGTGGTTATTGCTTATGCTGTTGGCCGTGGCAGCGAAATGTGCGGGTTGGCGCCTTGCAGCGAACAAACAGCAACTGCCAATTCACATGCAGAGCATACACCATACCAAAGGACTTACTTGAGCTGAAGCCCTTAGCACATTGGCATGGCCCTTGAACGCCAAGCTTGGGATCAACACAGTATTCGGTATCCACAGCGATGGCCTTGGCCGGTGCAGCTGCTTGCTACAGCCGGCGCTAGTAGCTTTGCAGGGGTTCCTCAGACTGAGGCACATTCTCACGCTTTGTGCGACCTGTTTGAGGTTGTGGATTCGACAGCAGGTGGTCTGTATAGGCTTTCTCCGTTACACCGATCTGCGCATACACCGCAGGATTAACGCGTTTACTGCGTCAAATTGTCCTTATGCGTCTACCAGCGAGCCACATAGGGTAGACCCAATATACCATTGCTTGTGCACCACGGCAGTTACCGTTTCTGTGCGGAAGTCCTACAGGTGCACTACGGGACAGTACAGTTGCGGCAGCTGCATATGCATGAAGCAAATCGATTCTTTTGTTTCGGACCGCGTTTACCGCTTGTGGCCCCGTCGTGCACCTGGCGCAACGCATACACAGGTCCCCGCCAAAAGTGTCGCTGCGTTGCTGTGGAGAGTCCCCCCCTGCAGCATGAATATAAAATAGCATTTCTCTGCTTTACTAACGACCTTCTGAGTGTGATTTAGTCAGAGGCTATCAATGTATGCTGTGCGAGCATTGCGAGCGGTCGGTGCCTTTCGGCTACCAGTACTGTTCCAAAGACTGAAGCCACATGGCTGCGATATGGAGCACTTTAGCGTTCAGCTGCAATTGTGAGATACTAATGAAAGTTCAGACTCTTCCTTACCCGAGCACAAGCACAATAGCAAGCATGCAACACTGGGATATTGCGGGAAGATATGCAGACCCTGGGACGACCTGTTCGCAAGGCACTACAATCATTAGTAGTACTGCTCTTACAAGTTGCAGCGTGCCACGGCACCATTCAATACTCAGTTAGTAGCGGCCCTGATCGCTGCCGTGTGCCACTTGCACGCTTGCTGCGTCTGATATGGTGGGCTTGCTGTGTGTGTGCCCGCTGCTTCATGTCTATCTCACAGTAGTGCAGTAGGTACATTGCCCAATGCATCATCATGATGGCAGTGTATTAAACACTTTCAAAGTCACTAAATGGCAGATAACTTGAATAAGCTAGCCTTGGCATGAGAGGACTTCTAAAGTACAATATGCAAGCCCTTCATGATGATGGTCATGCTGAGCTTGTTACATGGAAGGTGATCTCCTCAATCGGTTAGTACTGCTGCTACAATTACTGCTCGGTCAAATGAGTTGACCAACAACATACGCTGTCACAGCAGATGCTTCCTAGAGATACCCATAGGGAACCTCAAACCAGCCCCACTTTGCTGCGGTACTGCTGTATGAATTCATCAGGGTCCTCAAGCTCCTTCACCGCTCGCCAGTAAACCCTACCAGAACCCTGTTTGTTATTGTCCTGCTCGAATAATGCATATTGAACCCACAAATCAGCATCACAACTGCCGTATGCAGCAACCCAGGCATCATACACAGCACGAACACGTTTCTTTGCATCCTCTCCCAACAGCAGCTGCTGCTGCTGCTGCTGCTGACCATCCACTGCTGCTGCTGCTACTGCTCCTGATTCTAGATCTACCATCCTACTGAACATGTCACCGCCAGCCGGTGGCAGCAGCAGCAGCTTCTTGTACAGCTTCCTGGTAACTTCTGGTCCCTGAACTTTCCAGGTGACTGCTAGGCAGTGACCTACTGTGGCACCTAGGCCGCCTGTGGGAGGACCTTTGGTTGCTGCTGCTGTCACTGCTGCCAGCAGCAGGTGCTGCAGCTGCTGTAGTTCTGCTGCATTGCTGCTGCACAGGTCAAACGCCTGAGCAGTAATGCAGACGAGCAACAGCATATAGCGCAAACAAAAAGGTCAATGCAATGATGCAAATGCGCATGTGTGTTGCACTGGACAAGTAATGCTCGCACAATGCTTGAATAATGCATACACAATGCACAAGTAACGCACACCGGTCCCGTCAGCTGTAGCTGGTGGTGCTGCTGCTACACGCACCTGATTCCAAAGCTCGCCAGCTTCTCCTCCTGGCACTCGCTTCAGACCCTCCATAATCACACTGAGCAGCTTCCCATGAAAGCTGCTGCTGCTGCCAGCATCTTTGCCCTGGGCTACTGCTGCTTCCAGTTGCACTCTCATTTGCCATGCTGTTGCATTGGTAGGGTTTGCCTCACACGCCAGACGCGCTGCTTTCAATGCAACCTGAAGCACAGTGATAGAAATCACCAGCAGAAGACATATGACGTATAGCAGCAACTATCAACAGCATCAGCGCAAGTCTCATGCAGATGCAATAGTGTTGTGTGTGTGATACAATGCAAGAGTGCACATGCAGATGTCACAAGCCACACTCAAACCCTCTTACAGTGCACAACTACCTGTCTTTCATTTCAATAAGTTATATTAGTGACGAAGAGTTCAAGAGAGTTTCCTTGCACATATGCATGACGCCTCAGCGGCTGCGCCCCTGACTGCACAAACGGACGATGCTGCATACGTAACCCAGTATCAACAGTAGCGGCCCTAGTTGCATGATGCGTTAACCTGCTGTGCATGTTTCGTATCATGCTGCCTGTGTGCTTGCTATGTTTCTTATAGTCACTGCTGCAAACCTTGTTCTGCTTGAGTGTGCTGGCCAGCTGCACCCACTGCTGATACAACTGCATATCAGCTGCTGCTGCTTCGTGAGCACGAACGTACAACTTGAACAACTGCTGGGCAGCAGCAGCAGCATCCAACGCCCTATCTGCGTTTCCAAGCAGTGCATTGAGGCGCTCTGAAAGAAATGCACAATACAAGCGGTACAATTGTACCGCCTCTTCTTTGCCAAGTGACTGTACCGCTTGTGATGGTTCAGCTGCGTCATCATCTTGCTGCTGCTGCTGCTGCTGCTGCTGCTGTTGGCCCTTCCTGCGCTTGGCTGGTCTTGACCTGTTTGCATCACCCACTGCTGCTGCTGCTGCTGCTGCTGCTGAGGTATCGCTTGTACTGCCAACATCCGCTAATGTACCGCCTATGATCAGCTGTTCGTAGTGCTGTACTGCCTGCTGTACATCTTCCTGACTGACTGTCAGGTTTGAGGGATCACATGCTGACCTGGCAAGAAGATCTGCTGCTGCTGGAGCCTGCAAGGTGAACATGTTATGACACAGAAATAATCGGCAAGAACGAAGGCAGTACAACAGGAGGCCATCAGGATTACTGCTAAGTACAATATACATAATCACAGATACATTTAAAAGCAGCACTAGCAGGTGTTTATAAGTTGTTAGGGATCAGCACACCTTTGGATAGTCCTTTCTGATGCTGTCCAGCACTTCTTGTCTCAAAGCTGCCACACCAGGTGAACTATATTTCTGCAAAATCTGCAGGAACCCAGCTCTGAAGCTCAGTCCACCACTGCTGCTAGCAGCAGCAGCAGCTGCCGCTGCCGCTGCCTTTGTGTTGAGGAAGTTGCTGCTGCTGTTCACTGCCTTCTTCTCTGCTGCTGCCTTGATCGCATTATGAAACACTATCTTTGCAACAGCACCTGTGAACATTGCATTCACAGCAGCCTGGGGATCCAGGCCTGAGAAATCAGGCCTCTCAGGGCCATCAGCCTGACTATCAGGACCTTGCTGCTGCTGCTGCTGCTGCTGCTGCTGCTGTAGATAGTTTCCTTGAGCTTCTGTC
>LWCB01007117.1:0-18700 GCA_001630525.1 Coelastrella sp. M60 | reverse complement strand
ATGCGCATGTGCTTGCGCTTTGTTTGGGTGCTGGTGGATGGCAGGTTTGCCTGTCCTGATGTTTGTCTGGGCACATCAACAAGCTCCGACAACTAGTTCTGTTTGTGGTCGCTGCTGCAGGTGTTGAAGGTCGATACAGAGCGCAATGCTATTGTTGTAAAGGGTAGCGTTCCAGGCAAAGCAGGAAACATTCTGGAAATTGCTCCAGCAAAAGTTGTTGGTGTTAACTGCTAAGCATTCTTTTGGTGGCGCTGCACTGATCTGAATCTCAGGTTGCTCCTGTAACATAGCCAGTGAAACTTCACCTGGATATTTGATGAGTGTCAGCCGCTCAGCTGCCTGGTAGGGCAGCTGCTGAGAGGGGCTGGGGGCATTGTGTAGGGATGGTAACTACATCAAGTTACAAGTGGATTGGTATGATATCATACCAATCGATAGGTCCATCGTCGTAAACAGTATTCGACCATTGTGCTGACCACTCAAGTACCAAATCATCACTGGTTGATTATTTATGGCAGTAAAAATAGGCAGCATATGCACATCAAGCCACAGCATCCACAGCAGCTGTGGGTGGCTCCCAGTGCACAACATAGAGCATGTTAGAGATATTGTATGTTGCATGGCCAAACTTGTTTTACTAAGCAGAGTGACTGTGAAAGAATGTAGCGACTGTTATCATAATGATAGCAGTGGTACTACAACTAGTACTCTCTGAGTAGACTACTGAGTGTCTGAGACACCCACCCCAGCCATGAGGCCCTTGTTGACTGGAGTCGACATGCTACTAGCATCGGATGGTGCATCTGCATGCCATGCAAACATTAACGAGTTTGATGGCTGGCAGATGAGCCTCATCTTTTCTTTTAATAATAATCACTGCTTACAGCCATAGCCTTGCGGCCATCGGCCCAGCGCCTCAAATCTCCCAGTGAGTCGCTCACTTTCGGACAAGGCGGATGAGCCTCATCTGCTGTGACAGCTTGACAGTTTCCAGAAGCTGCTCCATGGTTTAAATTCTTGGTATTAGCATACGGTTATATGCTGTCTTGTGTAAAAGCACCACCAACCGTTTCCGCAATTATGCAGGGTAGACATAGCTATGGCGACATAGCAAAGGGCGGATGCATAGACACACGACAACCATAATGACTGCTGCAGTACACTGCAACTCCTGCCAGGAATGATTCCTGCTGTTCCATACGCCATGGACTCCAATGACACTCAAGAGTGCTACACCAGAATTTTTCCCCCGGCCCCGGAGGCTTATAGTGCTCATCATGGTGCGCTTGTAAAATACGCACGGGTGTCTATGTCCAATCCTACGGTGTACATGTGGTGTGCCCACACCAAGAATCCGAGAACAGCAATTGCTCCCATAGCATTAACCATTCCTAGCCAGCTTGTCGTGCCGTGAATGCAGTCTCTTGTAATGGACATAGAATGCCAGCTTTCATGGCACAACTTTCATGGAACAACTTAAAGAAACATCTAGCCATGCAACATACTATATTCTCAAGTGGCACAGAAAAACGAAAGGAATTATTGAGCCATGCAATGATGTGGATGCACTAATGATGCAAACTGAGTCAGGGTGCCCTACTCTCAGCGGCAATACGTGTGTCTTACTGCTTCTGTACCGTTTGTGACTGAGGCAGTTCACAAGCCTGGTTTAAGTTTCCAGTTGCATCTCTGCACAAGCTGCCTGATACCCCCTGGCCTGCTACATCTGCTTTATGCCGTGCTATGATGACGTCCATGGCCTCCCTGCCTGTGATCTGGGTTCTGTACTTGGCCCAGACACCATAAACTGCATTGGCGGCATCCAGCACTGCCTTATTCTTGGTGATGCCATACACCCAACCAAGACCTACTGCCTCATACAAACGCCTGAACACCTCCACATCACGAACAATGGTGCCGTCTGGCAGTATGGCATGTATCCTTTCCATCGCCTGCACATGACAACATGCAACATGCCAATGCGGAGGTTTGCTTGCAGTCAACGAACTTTTCGAGCCCAGCACCTTACATCCAAATTCAGATGCAGAACTGCTGTACCTTGGTTCCATTGTCTTGATCTTAATCTACTCCTCGCATGCTGCCAATAACTAGTTGCACATATTTGTGCGTGCTGAAGCTTCCTACACTGCCATAATGCAGGCCTGCCTTCAGACAGCATGTGACGCAAAAAAGGCGTCCTTGCATTACTCATATTGTACCTGCTCAAAGGTGATTCCTGAATTGTCTTCTGCCCTATATGTTGGTGCAGCTATGTCCACAAAGTCGATTTTTCCCACTCCAGCATCTCTTTTCCTCAGGAAGTTGACTTCTTTCATGCATAAGCTGCATTCACCATCATACAGCATGCGTATCTCGCAGCCAATTGGCCATGCACCTGCGCGTCATGGTTTGTTCAGTACTCAGAGAAACACTGCCGCATGCTTGCTGTTGCCAACTGGCGCTGCCCAGCACTTGTACCACTAATGCAGCAGCTGATGAGCGACCAGGTCTGCAGCAGCACGCTCCACACTGCTTGTAAAGGCTTATAAAATAGATCAATACCCGAAGGAGCCCGAGTCAATGCTTCACCAGTGGCCGCAGAGCGCGGTGGTTGATGCTGTTGCCTTCTGGTCACCAGGTGGGTGTGAGGTTGAGCAACGACACTTCTATTGACATACAATGGCGCATAGCAAATCTTCAAGATAGCGTTCTGCATTTGGTAGATGAGACTTCTGCAATGGCGATGTCGCAAACGGTTCGCGCTGTGAAGCTGGGGTTCGCTCCCTCCACACACTATTTGCTGACACCGGGCAACCGCTGTGGCATGAAAGAACAAATTGGTATCCCGATAGTAGTTCGTGAGTATTGCTGAGGCTTTGTGATGCGGTGTACATGTCCTGGAACGCGCATGCACCACGAACCACTGTCACAGGCGCCATAACTTCAAGTCCCTGTATGCACGCGCGTGAGTCACTACAGATTGAAGGCGTACATAGTCTAACCTCCGCTTCAGTGCTACTGCTGCCAGGCAGTGCCACTCTTGTTTCTGGGACCTTCAACCAGCCAAGAGCACCTGCCAGTCCTGACTCACTTATAGGCCGGTTGCAGCGACATCTACCGCGCTTAAACCATGCCAATTTGGCTGTCAAACTCTCTTGAGGGCATGCGATTGCGAGGGGCCAGTCATGTCATCAGCCAGCAGTGTGCAGCTGCAGTGTCAAGTAGTGGTTGCTGCAGCTACGCAAAGCGCTGCAGTGTGGGTCGCGCAAGTGCAGCAGACCAGGTAATCACAGCGATCCCTGTTCAGTGGTTCATTAAACATTTAGGGACCAGCATCCATGCATCAAGATGCCAGTTTGCAGAGCTGTGTGTGGTCTCCAGTTGTCACAGGTACAAGCATTCTATATGTCAGACCGTCCATGCACTGCTCGTTCTGATTCTGTACTGATTGCAGTTTGATCATCAAAGTGTCAGAGCCACTGCCAGGAGCCTCTCAAGTGCAGGTTTGACAGCTCTAGCAGCGTTGGGTAAGTTGTCTCCATTATACTTATTGCAGTCCAAGAGCGTGACTCAAAGACAGCAGCCTCACATGGACCAAACTTGTGCTCATGCATCTCATGGTGAAGCAACACTGAAACAGTGTCTGCATCAATGACATTGACAGGCGTAGCGCAATGCTTTCACTGCATGTTTGTGGCTCATGGCTTGGTAAGCACACCCTACTGGAGCTGAGGAGGCCATCATTGTGATGTGCAGGTGCAGCACCAAGCCCTGCTGCAGAGTTGCAGGCAGCAGCCATCTCAGTAGCAGCAGCGGCAGACACACCCGCGATCATGCCAGTAGACCCATCCACCTATACGCCAGGTCCAGTTGAAGTAGGCTGGCAGATCTGGTTTGCCGCTATAGTCAGCACAGTGCCTTTTGTGATTGGAGCTTATGAATTTGGCAAGCGGATTGTAAGTCTGCCATACTAGATATTGTGTCAACATACAAACCTGCAGATATCTGTTCAAATAGACTCCAGGCTGACAAGGCCAGGCATCGGGTTGTTAATTTATTCGTAAATACCTAGGTGTCTGTGATGGCAGTACAGCATCCTGCGGCAGCTGTTGATTTCTTGTACCTCTAAACTACTGATGCTAGCTGTTGAAGCAATGCACTGACACCTTCTGTGTGTGTGAGTGTGCAGCTAATTCAGCGGCGCTGTGAGGTGTGTGGCGGCTCAGGTCTAGTGCAGAAAGGCAAGTATCCCAAGAAATGTCCTCAGTGTGGAGGGTTCTTTCCGTGGATCAGTTGGAAGATGTTCCTCTCAGCAAATGCAAGACCAGGAAATGGAGGTGGGCGGACAGGTTGCTGATATCAGGCTCTCTGCTTTGATATCGCTATCAGCAACACTACCACACAGCAACCTCAGCAGTGATGTTGCCCATCAGCAGTGATGTTGCCCATCATGGCAACTGTTTTCATACCTGTCACAGGTTTAGTCATGCTTATCTAAGTTCGGTTCACATGGTGATAGAAGCACCAGAGCTGCAATGGCGCCTTTCCAACGGGGCTCCACAGCAGCCACTGAGTCTAGTTGCACTACCAGCATACCTCTGCCACCCCACCCCCTCAGACCGAGCACCAGACACACGTGTTATTCTCTGTGCATTGCCGTGGTGTGAATGTGTGCAGGACCTTTGCTGCAGCCCCGAGGTCAGACCAGCATCTTCTACGAAGTACCCCCTGACAATAGACCAAACACAGTGTCGGGGCAGCCAGACACAAAGAACAATACTGATGGCAATGCTTCCACTGGGCTTGGAGGTGTGAAAGAGAAGGCCACATCATAACGGTTGTGACAGACTCAGCCTGCAAACTGAATGGTGCAAAGTGGTTCTGTGCTGGTTGAAACTGATCATGCACATTTGAGTAGTTGCTGTGATGGAGTGGTATCAAGACGGGTTGTGCGCCCAACTTCAGCATGTGCCTTTCATGTGGACCACCTGGTCTTGTATCGCCTGGCTTGAGCAGTGAGTACCACTTCAGTAGACATCTGAACAGCAGGATGAAACACAAGTGAAGTTCAGAATCTCCTGCCAGGTTTACAAAATCTCTTCTAGAGTCACTGATATCTGACAATGCTGATGCAACGTCAGCCCCAATTTCTTCAGAGGGTGTCTAGTCAACAGTACTGCCCCCATGTGGACGCCAGGGACCTCAGTAACTGCAGAGCCTCATGTGAACAAGTGAATCGTGTGTTGTATTCCTGTTGGATACAGATTCTGTGCTTCACCCAGGTCAACTTGGAGGAGCTGCAGGAGCACAGCGCAAATGGTTTGGCTTGGTTTGGCATGTGCTTTTCAGGATGACGTCCTTACTAGCAAGCCTTTGTCAGAAACCTAAAAGCAAGCGTTATCTGACAGCATCTCGCAATGCAGCGGTTACCTACCAGATGCTGCATAAAACACAGATTTGGGCATGTACTACAGTAACATGTTAGTAACATGTTACACTGGTGCTGAATATCGCTACACTGGGGCTGCCACACAGTTCTGTGTTTGTGCCTGCCAAGCCAGTGGCAGTGCCAGCCTGTTGTGTGAAAGAAAGTTTGGCTCAGCAAAGTGAAAGCAATGCTGATGTATGAAAAAGCAATTGCTGCTCCCAAGGGGCCGCCATGTTGTAAACATTAGCCATGCAACAAATTTGTTGTGAAAGGAGATTTGGCTCATGCAGCAAAATGAATGTAATGCTGGCTGATATTGACTCAATGTCGGACAGGCAATAGCAGCGCTGCTAACAATGCAACAAAAATGTTGTGTTGTGGATGAGTGATGAAGGCTTGCAGCCGCCGTATGAGAGAACAACAGAACATTTGATAATGGTGCGGAAACCTGGCTGGATGTAATTGCAAAGTTGGATCTTGGCAAGAACGTAGAGCCTATTGCCACCACCCTGCTGTCACTTTCAAAGTGCACATCTGTTGCAAGCCATTGGCGAAATTGTTTACATAACTTCAAGTTGGTTGAACGTCTTGCCGGTGACTGTTTTACAACAGGTCGCAGACCAACTTGGAAATTAATCTGTACAATGCAAGCATCGCCATCTGGGTGACTCACTACTCCAAATAGTGTTTGCAGCATAGTACAAGCAGTACATGATGCAAAACTGCAACTGAACGAGAGTTGGCTCATGCAGCAAACTATGTGCTCAGTGAGTATGCATACTTGCATCAGCATCTCGCAAGACCCTCTCTTTTTGCTTTACCAAACCAAGCAAGCGGCTGGCGTGGCCGACCCTGAGCTGCATTCCCACAGGGCAGAATTTCCGCCGGGCATGTGAGAAAGACAGCAGGCCCTAGCAGGCGCACAGAGGGCAGCAGGCGCACAGACTATGCACCTGCATAATATGCCTGTTGCACGTTGTCTGGGTGGTGAGCAAAATTATCTGGAAGCAACAACTTCATCAGCTTATTGTTGTGATATCATGCATGTTGCTGCACGAATGCAATAACCCTTTTTTTCATATTTAACTTGCACCAGAATCTTCACCTGACAGCTTCTCACTAGCTGTTGCAGACCACATTTTGTTGCATCGTACATTGCAGCTGCAGCTAGTTGCATCCAGTTATTTGCGAACACCACTACCTTGACGGCCTGCACGTGCACGTACAACTGGTACCGGGTGCCGCTTGCGTCCATCGCTACTTTTACTGGTTTCACTGCCCTGTAGCATGCCACTAAGTGCTACCATGCATGTGACAACAACTTCATGATTCATTCCCGCCCGTAGGCCTGTAATGCAGGGTGGGTTAACAGGCTCCTCTGAACCTGAACTGACAGTCCTCGTCAGCAGCTGCGTGCCCTCGTGTCGGCATATAGAGTCCAGCACGCTGCGTCCATCACCAGTTTGCACACCAAACTTGGAACTTCTCAAGAGCTGTAGTATATACAAGGTAAGCAACTGAGCTCGGACAGCTTTTGCTGTGCCTTGCCGTGTCGGAACTCCCCACATGTGCTTACTTGCTCCATGCAGGGCTATTTACAAGAGCAACTGAATTATACAGCACTGTCTCAAGGATTGCGGGCAAGCCGTGCAACGCCCTTGAGCCCAATGTGGTTCCGAGTCGGCAAGCAAGCCAAGGGCCCACACCCAAACGCTGCTTCTTCTGTCTTCTCACAAGTCTTCACACAAGTCACAAGTTTCAAGTTACTACTGGCAAGCAAATGCCTGTTCGTTGTCAGCATGCCCATGCATTGCATTTCATTGCAACCTGCGTACCCGTCACGACAAATGCATGTTCAGCCCCAATATTAAGCGCTTGAAGCACTAACAACTGCAGTAAATGGTTCTTGTTGCCAAGTGTGACTAGCCAGCTGCATGATAGCTGCTTGAGTAGCGTAGAGTAGAGGATGGTCCTTGTAGGATTGGCTGCAACTTGGGGCCGGCAAGCTGCGGACTGAAGTGGTGCATGAAGTCAAGTTTGTACGTTATCCATCACCATCACGTGTCGGAAAGTAGTCTACTGCGCAGCACAGATAACTTAACCTGCGCGAGAGTACCGGAGTCCGTGCCTGACACCACCCCTAGGTGAGGTTGCTTCAATAATGTCCATAGTTTGACAGCTTCCATACATACTTTATGCCATGGCGAGTATCGCACGCTCTGTGGAGACATAGGCACTGGTTGATTGTGCCACCGCTGGCTCGTTCATGTCCTGCTGCCTGCCGATCGCGTCCATATGCTGATGATGTATGCAGTTCAACAGCATATTTGGTTGAATTTAATGCTCAATGCGAGGGCAAGTGTTGTCTGTCTGCCTGTAGGATGCAACTACTATTGGATCGCGCGTAATCATGACATGGCAAGACCACTTCCTGTCGACTCGTTTAAGTTCCAGTCGTGTGCACCCACAAGCTGCGTACTATACGTCAATTCCACGTCAATGCCACCTTTATGTACTGCTACAACAGCCCTGCTCCACACACAAGTGCCGCATCGACATCAGTCGATTGTCTACCCCCTGTGTACAAGTGTCTTTACACCCAGGCTTCATCAAGAGCACAGCTCGTCACCAGACAGCCAGGACAACTCCTCTCGCTCTGTGTATTAGCAGTATAGATTGCTGCACACAGCTTGTTGTGACGTCAGTCACCAACAGCCCACACCTGCCAGTACACACCTGCTGCAAGTGTCATCATAGTGTCCTGCAGTTGGATCAGATTGTTAATATGCTCAGTGCTGCACAGTATTATGCATTTCATTCAACAGCGTTGAGCTTCGCTATGCAACTCGTATCGACATGAGATGTTTGTGACAGTGAATCTTGGTTATGCTGCAGTTTTCAACTATAATGCTCAGTCTGCATCATCGCTCATGCGTCATTGATGAATGTTGCTTGATGGTTGCTGTGCATTGATACATATCGCATGTAATAGTGCGTTACCATGCGGTATGAGCTTACTGATACAAAATTTCAACAGTGTCCTTGTTACTGATGGTACTTTGTAGGTTTGTCTGCCATGTCATTGAACTATCATTGCTTCTGCAAGTGTGTGGTATTACTCCTGTGGTTACCTCGTATCAGGTGACTGAAATGAGTGCTGCTGTGGATAGGCATGCATGTATCGTGTGCCTTACATCCTGTCCATGGATGCTCTATGCATGGTTTGTTGACTCCTGCTTTATAGGCAAGGTGTCCTAGCTGCAAGCTTGCAGGGTTGAAACTGCGTCAAGGGCCATGCTTTGCTACAGCATAGAGCCTAAGACTTCCGACCATTCCCTGATGACCAATGAATGCCGAGCCAGTCTGTGTTGGTCCAGTCTGCACTGTACCTAGATCAGCCCTGCTGTTGGATATGCCAACTTACTTTCAGATGTGCCAAGCATTGTCAATCAGCTTGTTTATGTCACTGCTCTCCAACAGCTGCTTGCATTGGCCAAGCACAACCGTGCCAAGCACATCATAACCAACAGATACCATTGTGCATGTTTTGGCAGCCAGTCAGTGTGGTTGATATGCAGCTATGCCGGCTCTGTCTTATGCTTCTGTCAGTATTCCCAGCCAGCTACTGTTTGCAAATGCAGATATGGCCAGGTGATCTTAAGAAGTATTCCTTTCAGAGCATACCATGTTGTGGCAGCATGCAATCTTTCAGTCATTCGCAGATCATGCTGTAGTGCAAATTGTCAGATTGTCTGCTTTTGTCTCTGTTTGTAGCTTCATGTGTACAAGAGATGTAGGCGTTTGCTGCGTGACCTGTTAGTACCAACAGCCTTGGGTGCAGGACAGGTTTAGTTGCTGTTGCAGTCTGTAGATTTATCTGTTGTTGCAGTCTGTAGAGATCTTGTGAATATCTATCATAGCTAGTTGTACCTCGACGGCTAGGAGACCCCTGCTTGGATAGGAGGTACACAAGGTGAGAATGAGTTTGCTCTTGCAAGGTGTGTCCAGTGCAGTGTGCTGTGTATAGCAAACTTACCATTCATTGTCTGTTCACTGCAGTGTGCTGAGTACAGCAAGCTTACGAGTTCATGTACCTTGTCAGGCAAGTCTACAACATTGGTTTCTGTTGTTTGTGCCTGCCGTGCAGGTTGCTGCTGACCTGTGATGAACGCCATCAATACGATGTATATTGGGAACGAATCGTCTTCCTACCCCACCATCAACCGTCGTTACCTTGGGCACACTGGACAGTGCTGAGGTTGCATGGTGGGTACTGGTCAGGTTTTCTTGGCAAATATTAGCCTTGTGTCTGGTTCATGTCGTCTGTGCAAAGCCACGTGTGACAAGTGAATGGTTCCTCTTTGGTCTGGGCTGAGTGCAGTGATATGGCACCGGTGACTGTGAGGTATATTTGTATTGAGCATGAAATTTGGTAGGGATACTTGATATAACCTACACTCTGTTTATGTGTTTGCCGCAGGCAGACAGAGCAGATGTGTTGTGGGCCTCCAATGCTGGACTTTTGCAGGTTCTGCCTGGGATAGGCCACCGCAGATGTTCTGCCTGGGATAGGCCACCGCAGATGTTCAGTCACCGCTGTGCCGCTGTACAGAAATGCCAGGTGCGCAGTTCCTGCAGCCACAGATGGCCTTTCTGCAGTGATGTGTTGTTTCTGACTGCATGCAGTTGCACTCTGTGTTTTTGGATCTGATGATGGTGGTGGTAGTCGTGGCACGCACTGCTGGCATGAAGGCAGATGTAGCTGCTCATAAGAGAATAGTTTCTGCAATACAAATGGCACTCGTGATGAGAATGGTCTTGCTTCAGGAAAAGTGCCAACAGTGCCAGGTTCCATCAAGTTGTCCTTGCTGCAAATTGCTGACTTGCAGGGCTTTCTCCAACAGCACAGGTTGTTATGGAAGAGATGATGTGCAAGAACGTACAAGTGTGCCAGAATGAACACATGACAAGCATCTCACAAGGTCTAACAAGGCATCAGCCAGGAAGTGTTGAGCCATGGGTGCGCAGCTCTCATCAGGACGAGCAGGCAGAACATCAAGGAGCGCAGCATGAGGGCGTCAGAAAACCTACTGTATATGGTGGCAGAAGCGCTCATCATGACATCATTTTCAAAGCACTCATCACGACATCAAGTAGGACAGCAGAGCAGAACAGCATGTAGGTATTTCAGATCACACTGTACATCATTGTGGAGGAAGATCAGGCTCGATGGACATAGGGCTTGGAAGAGCTTTAAAGTCGTCAGTGCAAGAGTGTGCATCACCCCCTGGAGCACAAGGGCACCTTGGAGCTTTCAGACATTAGGAGACACCAACAAGCAGGTTCAGATCATTTAATCAAGGTATGCTGCACAGCCTGCATGCCCTGCAGCAGTACATGATCATACCTACAAGCCACCACATGTGTGTATCATGCACGGCCAGTTGGGACACTATACAAGCCGGCTACATGTGCAGTGTGCAATTGTTCATGCTTAGCCGTACCCTGCGGGCAATTGACTGGCTGGCATACTGTTGTGTATGTTCAGATATGTTGCTGTGTGAAGGTCTAAGGAGCTCCCCAGTGGTTTTGGTTTTGATCCTGTATGAAGGTCAATATTGGTGTCATCCTGCAGAAGCCTCGGGCTGGAGCTGTACCAAGCTGCGCGTGCACATGTTGTGCCTGGTAGGCCTTGAGAATTCTGCAGGTGAGCTTGTCATTCATCACAACTGCATGCATGGCCTGCTGGGGACGTGTTCCACTTGTTGTCAGCAAGCACCACCTTGTTGCAGGAGGTTTGCTGACTTCTGTCTTGTGTGTGTTGGTGTGTGCTTGTGGTGTGGCGTTGGGGTGTAGTTGCTGCGATGCAGGATCATGGTGTAGAGAGCATGATGGATTGGCCACTATCCCACAAGTTGTCCATCCAACAAGGACCAGTTGCAGAAGCAGACCCGCAGATGGCATACACTTGGGAGTCCAGCTGGCAAGTTGCTGGTGTTCATCATCTTGCAGCACCATGAAGTTGACAGCGCAGTAAGCAGCCACCAGTTCAGCAAGGTATTTCGTTGGAGGTGACTGGGCATCCTGTGTGCACAGGTGAGCAGTAATGTCTTCTTCGCAAGTAGAGAGGAGAGGGAGGGAATGTGCGTGAGAGAGAGGAACTGGTGTCAGCTGAGAGTTGACTGCATATGAGAGTGCTTGCCTTAATGAGGGTGTTTGAAGAGAGATGCTGTGGTGTGCTTGCGAGCGGGAGAGAGAAGGTCTGCATGACCACTGCATGCATAGAGCGATTGTGTCATCTCTGGTGCACCGATGGTCTCTTGTGTGCTGTGGTTGTTGTGGCGTGTGTGTGGCGTGCAGTTGACTGATGTAGGTGGATATGTACTATAAGACAGGTCTTGAAGGCCGGCTGTGAAGGCTATGTGTGCCAAAAATCCAAGCATCAAGTGTTGGACTGACAGCAGATGAGACGTCCTGCAGCCACCACATGTTCAGGAACAGCAGTCTTTTCCATAGAAGTCTTGGCAGTACCCTCCTGACAATTAATGTTCCAAGACAGCAGTCTCTTCCATAGAAATCTTGGCAGTACCCTCCTGACAACTAATGTTCAAGACAATTGATAACCAGATAACCAGCATGCAACTGTGTGGTGAAGCATCATGATGTCGTACCTTCGTCGCAGCATGTACAGCACAGTCTACACTACAGTCAGTGTAGCAGTAGCCAAGGAAGTTGTTTTGTGGCTTTTCCAAGCAGTGTTGGATGCCTGCAGCCAGTAGCATAAACAGCAGTAGGCTAGAAGCGTGTTCAGTACAGATCAGCAGGGTGGTAAGACGGGTCACAGGTGAGCAGGGCAAGCAAGGTTGTGTTTAGCAGTTGGGCACATCAGGTATTGCGAGAGGTGGTGCAGGTCTCAATGTACTGACATATGTATAGCATGCTTGACGAGACAACAGCAGTCAGCTGGCATGTTCATCCTTGCCTTGCTGCAGATGCTACCTAGCACTGGTGTGCTGTGGTGGTGGTGTGTGGTGTGTATGTGGGGTGCAGTGGTTTTGTGCAGGCTTCTCTCTTGTTGCAAGTTGTGCAGTAAGCAGCAGAGCAGCAGATACTTAGCAGCCAGGCAGATGCAGTGATCTAGGCAGAGTAATACGCAGCCCAGCAACACTAGCTGATCAGCTATCATTCAGCAGGTCAGCGCTGGCAGCAACAGACAGTGTTCATCATGATTAGGCAGATGATACCCATGGTATACTATTGATATGAAGCGCCCTACACAGGCAGGTGCAGCTCAATGTCGACTCGCAGCAGACCCATACACAGATGTGCAGCTAGTAGCAGTCACATTGGTGCAGACCCATATGCAGAAAACAGCAGTCATACTGGTGTACTAGTCCCTGGCAGCAGTGGTCTTGATGCTGGTGCAGAAGTTGTTTGAGCGAGGCTGGAGACCCGAGAGCTTGTCACAAGTGCTGACCTTCACAGTGCAGGTGCGCTCATTGCAGACGATACTATTGGGCCAGACACGATGGTTGCATGGGACATGTGCAGTGGTTGCAGATCTGGATGAGCACCTGTACCATGTAATACTGTCAATTTTGCATTATGTGGTTCTAACCGCTTGTTGGGCTGCTGTACTGCAACCACTGGTGGCGGAGGCGCCACTGGTGGTTGCTCGGTGTGTCTCAGGGGCCGACATGGAGAAGCTGCCCTGCAAGCTGATGACCTGTCACAAGTGCCAGTGGTGTTTGGTGCGGTGATGTCCTCTGTGATGTGGACTGGAGCAAGACTGCAGTTTGGAAACAGCTGCATCCCGGCCAAGGTGAGAAGTGCTACACTGATATACCGTAGCTGCATTATGTCTGTTACATATTCCGCAGGCAGTTGAGGTGAATACTGGCAGTAGCAGGGATGGTTGTTGCATGAATTGACAAGCTTGTGACAGTTGAGATTGAGGCAACTTGATGCTTCCCTTTACTGACATTGTCCTTCACCTGCGCTTGTTGCGGCCGCCACCTGCTGGGGTGGCGGCCGGTGTGTGCTTGTGTTGTGTCGACCTGGTGTGGCAGTGTAGTGACTGTGCTGTTGGTAGGTAGGAGTAGGAGCCTTTGATCTTAACTGCTGAGAGTGGTCTGAACTGTGGTGCCTGGAGCTTGGTGTGCATGCTGGCTGGTAGTTCTTAATGCTTGGACGCATAAGGATCATAGTAGGCTGCTGTGTGCTACACCTGTGCTACAATCACAATCGCCAGAGTATCCAGCAATGAACTCCTGCACCGCTGTCAATCCGCTGTCACACCCCAATGCTTATCAGTACTGCTCTGCAAGATGAACCCCTGGTGCTGCATTTATATCTGCCACTGGACATCATGTCTATGGTCACAAGTTCCCCTCGACTCTTTCTTGCAAGTTTCAGCTGTGATTCACATGCTGCACAAATGAAGCACTTAGCACGGCAGATAAGGCAGTGTTTAGTGAAGGATTGTTTATTTGGCTCGTATCGGGCACTGGTTGTTGCGCAATGATCCAGTACACATCTGTCAGGTCTATCACACATTGTATCTGGTACAAGCAGCAGAAGCCTGTATATTTGCTGTCCTGCAATCGTGTATCAGCAGTCAGCCAGCTTGATCCAATTCAACTATGGGTTGAGGGTTCATATGTTGGGAACAGCATTAACCAATCATATGTAGACAGGCAGTTGTATGTCAGTACAGCAATCAAGTGTAGCATTAAAGTGTAGACTCTTGGTAGTCATGATGAGGGAAGAGTTGCATGATGTTGTTGCTGTGAGGCTCAGCTGCTGTATGTGAGGTGAGTGGCTGTATGCTGCACATCGTATGTCGTCTAACACATCAGTGGTGTAGGAAAAGCCACATGATGTGGAATTTGGGGTACAGAAGTCTGTGTGGTGAAGAGGCCAAGGCAAGAGCAGATCAGCAGCAGCTGTCAGCAGCGCGTAGGGCACTAACACCATCATGTGCAGGAAGCTGTGTTTTCGGGCTGTAAGATCCTGGGTCAAGTGGTGCTCTGGAGACCATGAACAACCTCAAGTGCAGAGACTCGTCCACAAGCAATATGCAAGTGCTGTTGAAGCTGGCTTCGAGCAAGGCTGGAGAGGCAGGGCAAGCCACCTGGGTACCAAAAGGGTGTGTGCGTTCTGGTTTCCTGTATGTGTGAACTGTGCTTCATTGCATGTCTCCAGCTGTGTGAATGCATTTGTAGGGCAGGCAGTAGAGTAGGCAAGTGCATGCATAGTACGAGGTAGCTATTGCTAGGTGCAGGCAGGTTCCTTGAGGTCCAGGCAATGTGCAGCTGCTGCAGCAGCATGCTAGTGTGTGCTTTTGCTTGTGAAAGCTGTGTGTCTGGAGGGATGGATGCCACAGCTGCATGCTGTTGTGCAATCTTGCCAGGCGGCCCACCATGGCTTGTGCTGTATGCTGTTGGGTTCTGCCCTCTGCACCCACAAGTCGTGGCGCGGCATTGCTGGGGTGTGCTGCTGATGAGAGTGTGAAGAGTGTGACGCCCAGTGATCCTCAACGTTGCCTGACCAGCACATATTGAGAGGGAGGGAACAGCTCAACCGCCTCAACACGCCACAGCCGACAGCAGTACCTGCGCCAGTACACTACATCAGGCACACCAGGGCTGTCCGCCTTGACGTGGTGAAGCTCCTTGGATGCTCAGGCCAGCATCCTGAACAGGTGAGGCTGGATCAATACACATATCTGCTGAGGTCTCTGCCACAGGTGCCACAAATGCACATGGTGCTGTGGATCATAGTTCACCTCGATACCTGCTGTTGGCATCTGCGCCCGACAGCCTCCTCCTAGTGCTGCAGCATGTGTTGCCTCTTGTGACATACTGTTCACCAGCTCGTGTTGTCCGCATGCCAAGTTGAGTGTAGCTCTGCTGGTACGCAGCCACTGTGTGCCAGTAGCTGGTGTGGAATGCTGTTCAGGCACAGAGCAAGTTTTATGCTGCAACCTGACTGAATATGCCTGCTCTTGTGCATGCAGAAGCCTTGTGGAGGCTGTACAAGTCTGTTCAGGGCGTCCCAAAGTCACCACCTTCAGTGACAGTAGGTGAGCAGCGCTGCTGTTGCTGTTGCCTGCATGCATAGGTTGGTGTACCTGCTCTGTTATCCTCTTTTGACCTGTCGTGTTTTTAGACGGATGCTGATCTGCCAATGCTGGGGTTGGTTATGCTGATGTTCATGCTGGTTGCAGCATGTGTCACTTTGCTACTCACAATGTGCATGTCTGTGCTGTCCCTCTTCTCATATGAGTATTGTGAAGTGCAGGCCATCAACACAGTTGACAATTGTCTGTCACCGCTTGTTGCAGGGTACGCTTTTGCTGCATGATTGATCAACCAGTATGCCAAGTTGCCCGGGCTCATTTGATGTACAGTGGTGGGCAGAAGGTCAGCCAACTGCAGGTTCTGCTAGCACTGTTTTCAAGTGATGTGTGAGCTGTGCAACACATGCATTTGTCAGGGAAGTGACTATCGTGCTGTCAGCAGCTGTGCATGCTGTGCAACATATCCAGTTGTCATATATTTCAAAGCAACTGTTGTGCTGTCAGCAGCTGTTCACCCTTGCTCAAACTCGTGCTTCTCTGCACTGCAGGCCCTGCAACCATCACATCTTCACATTGGCAGTATGTTGTGTCTGCCGGCCAAATGATGATGATGTGGGTGCTAGCAAGAGCCCTAGTTATTGGTCACTTTGGCATGCTTGTGTTGTATTGGCATGCAGTGCTGGTGTACTGGGCCTAGGTGTGCAATGTAACCACACTCTATGCAAAGGATATATGTTATATTGGCTGCTGTGTATTCTCAGGACTTTGAGAGTTGACGTTGCCAGGAGTCTGTATATATGATAGCCCGAGTCGCGATCATTGCAGTAGTACTAGCTATTGGCAGTGTACACACATGGGGTGGAGTGTTCATACTCTCACAGTGCGACACATAATAAGATATGTAGTGCTGCAGTGTCCATGCTGATATCATAGTCAGCAAGCTGCCTGCCCTTGCATCTATGTACATGTAGCAGCACCCCAACACAGGATAACATGGCAATCAGGACAAACATATGAATAAGCAACTTCTGACAACAATCAGAGCTGCTGCTAGTGGTATGGAGCATGCTGCACTATCATTCAGTGAAACCTTCACATACTATCATAGTTCGGAACTGCAGATGGTACACACAACAGTCCTATCACTTTTGCGTGTATGCCCCTGACTCGGAAAGTCATTACATATACCTTGTGTGCTTGCTGCGACCTGTCTTTTTCACATATAATAGGTAACAAAACCTGTGACTGGGGTAGCCAGGCTACAGGGTAGGCAAAGGCTGTCCGATAGAGGATGTTTGAGCAGAACATGGTAGCGCCATTGATGACCCTACATGCTGTCAAAGATACTACATGATGTCAATGACACAGAAAGACAGGAGGGGCAGCGCTAGCAGCACACATGCAATTATTGCAAACGTATGGCAATCATTGCCCGGGGCAAACATATGGGCATTGCAAACGCAGCAGGCCTGTTCTTGCCACGAAGTGCAGTGCGGTATTGTGCTAATGAATCTCATACATATCATGCATTCAACAGCTGCATTCAATGTTGAACAGTATTAGTAGCAACACCCACTCTCGCCACAAGGCCTGTCGCCACAAGGCCTCCAGGACTCAGACTGGCTGCAGCCGGCTGGCGAGTCAGCCATATACCTAGCACATGCCATGTTAGGCTAACTGGGTTTGAAACCCCTCAAGGCAGACAGGCTGACCTGCCACTCAGTGCCACTTTTACTTTTAGATTCACTTTCTACAAGCACACAATTGTGGCAACCAATAACACACAGGACAAAACAAGCCTGCGCGTTGCTGAAACTGCCACGCTGCTGCTGCTGCCGCCGCTGGTGCTGCTTGGAACGTCTGAACCATTGACAGTGTTTCTACTAGTGGCAGCGCTGACGTTGACTTGCACACTATCCTGTATCTCCCTTGATATCAACTGAACAGCTTTACTCGGCTGGTAGGTGCTTGTACCGGTTGGGTCTCTTACTGTTCCAAGGAAAAGCACAGATCCTGATGACTCATCAATCAGCAGGAAGATGAAGGGCCGGTCAAACACCATTGGAGGTGTAGTTTCTGAGGGGAGAGATGTTAGACGCATTGTCACACTTGTCACTGCAGCTGCTTCAGTTCCCACTTCATCCACGATCACCACCACCTGGAGCAGAGAGACACTCGCACACACGAGTGACCAGCAGCTTGAAGTGGCTGCAATCTGACTGTAACCTTGTTTGTTGTGTATGGTTGTGCTGATGGTGACTGCTAGACGCAGTCTGGTCATTCAAAGGTTGATGCAACATCAACCACTGAATATGGACGCATATCCACAAGGTTACCCACACTGGACCAAACACATAGACACATACTGTACAATCACTAGGCGGACCTCTGCTTCACTGTAGAGTGCTGAGAAGGCATGATTATGTTGCTGCAAGTTGTTTCAAACAAGTAAACAATATGCTCTGCCACTGCTTGCTTCAAAACGAAAGCAACAACACATCTGCATGCCTGGCTAACATGCAGCAGGCAGTGCTCACCGACTGATAAGCGTCTGTGACAAACAAAGGCTCCTCTGATAGTCTACTGAAATCTGCCTGTCTGGGGTCAAAGGCAGCTGTCATGTGAAGTGATTGCAGTGCCTGCAGCCAAGCCAGTACGAGGAGCACTGCCATGAGTACATGGATAAATGAATCATGATGGTGTTGTGACGTAGAGTTCTATTCAAAGCTACTGCAATAGCAATATCATCTTCTCTGTCGTGTCATGTGCCACCATGAAGCATGTTCAGGGTGTACACAATACACACAATACACACAATACACACAATACACACAATACACACAATACACACAATACATGCACAGTTGTGATGAAGCTCATACCTGCTTCAACGGCATCAGCTCAGCTTCCACCCTGAACCTTGGCATCTTCACACTAAGGCTTGGCTCTGCATTGTTGGCTGGTATCCAGTTGGCTGTCAGTATCTTCTCCACACCAATACCAGCAAGAGCACCGTCAGCATCAACTCCATACCTGTCCTTGCTGGCTAGCACTGCCACGGCTTTGATGCTGCTGCCAGCATGAGGTAACTTCAAGGCTCTGAAGTCACCACCCTCAGCCCAGAAAACATCATCCTGGCTGTAGGACATCTGCATCATGTCCACCTGTAGGTGACAGGATCAGGAAGAGAC
>LWCB01007101.1:0-10250 GCA_001630525.1 Coelastrella sp. M60 | reverse complement strand
GCAGATTGCGTAACAGAGATGATTTTGACACCTCTGTAGTTTCTTTCAGTAGTCAGGAAGGTGCAATGGAAAGTGCTGTGATACTTGATAAAGGCTGCAGCTGGCAGAGTCCTTCTGGCCAAGATAGTCATCATGCTGCAGTGGCAGACAATGCTGCTGCTGCTGCTGCTGACTATGGATTAGTTGATGCTGATACTGATGGCAGTGCTGGTGCTGCTGTGATATCAGAACTGCAGCATGTGTTACAAAGTGTGCTTGCGCCAACAGAAGCAGCAGCAGCAGAGACACAGCAAGCAGCAGCGGGGCTAGCGGAAGCTTGTGCATCATGGTTGATAGACCTGCAGCAGCAGCAGCATGTAGCAGTGCTGCAGCAAGTCGATGCAATACAGCAAGAACAGCAGCAGGGGGCTGTGAGAAATCCTGCTGCTGCCGCTGCTGCTGCTGCTAGCAGTGTGTCTACACCACCTGCTGCTGGCAAAGCACCATCAAGAGCGCTGAGTCCCAGCAGCCAAGTCAGCAGCAGCACATTATCATCTGTTGCAAGACCAGTGGTACGACCAACAGCAGTATCAAAGCAGCAGCAGGATGCTTACGCAGCAGTAGCATTAACCACAGCAGTGGCAGCTGGCTTCAGTAGCAGTAGCTGTGGTGCAAAAGCAGCAAGCAGTGGTGCTGCTACTAACCTGGCACTTGTGCCAATGGGACTTGCTTCAGGTGTGACCCCTCAAAGCTCAAACGATAACTTAGACCATGTTGCAGGTATGGGGTTGCAGGATATGGGGCTGGCAGTAAAGCGAGTAGCAGCTGCTGTTACTGTTTCTGGGATTAGTAGCTCAAGTCAGAAAGTAAGACGTGACTCGCAGCAGCAGCAGCAACAGCGGCAGCAGCAGCAACAGCAGCAGCAGCAGGAACAGCAGCAGCGGCAGCAGCAGTCAAAGGAGGTAAGTCGTTCCTCCAGCTCCTCATCTTTGCCCAGTATACCCAGTTGTGCCAGCTTACTGCAGCAGATGATACCTCATGCAATACAAGCAGACCATAAGGGCCGGAAGGAGGATGTGCAACTGCCAGCCATCAGCACAAAGCAGCAGCAGCAGCAGCAGCTATTAGTGAAGCAGCAGCAACAACAGCAGCCGTCATTCAGGGACCCATCCGCAACAGGAGCAGTGGCTGCTGCTGATGAGGCTCTGAAAGCTGTTTGGCAGGTCGGCGGGTCTGCACAACATTGCGGTACAGATTGTCAAGTAACAGCAGCAGCAGCAGCAGCAACAGCAGCATTAGCAGCAGCAGCTGATCCTGGCAGCAGTACTACACCTACTTCATCAGTGGAGCCAATGCTTCAACAGTTGCTACAGGATGCTGTCAAGGTGTGTGGACCAGTGTGTGACCTGCTGCAGTTTCTAGATCATATGCCAGCGCTGAACTGCCTAGTGTTTACCACAGGGGAATGTTGTAAGTCATGTGCATAAGGCTTCAACTGCAGTACTTTACACTGAGCACTGTACTGTTTGCTGTAAAAAAACAGACACATTCCGATTGTAATGGAGTGCTGTGGTTTGTTGTTTTGTGGCAGGAGGACTGGCAGCAGTTTGAAGCAGTTGCGCAGCAGCTAGCAGCACGAATCACAGCAGCAATGCAGGCCAGACATGCGGCACATAGGGCAGCTGTTACAGTGGTTTCAACAGGTGCTATCACAGCAGTAGGGCAAGTGGGTCAGCGACTACAGCAGCAAGAGATGCAGCGAAAGCGCCATCAGCAAGAGGAAGCAACTTTTGTTGTTGCTGCTGTTGGTCCAGAAGTAGGTACTGCTGCTGCTGCTGTAGCAGACTCAAGTGTGTGGTGCTGTCAGCCTGAGATCTCAAGTATAGCTGTACTGAGAGGTGCAACGTCATCTAGTGCAGCAGCAGTGACTGCTGCTGCTGCTGCTGCTGGTGGTAGTCAATCAGGCAAGCAGGTAGTGCAGCAGGCAGCAGCAGCAACAGCAGTGGAACAGCCGCTGGTGATTCATCATGATGATGGTGATGATGATTTGTCAGATGTGTTATGCCAGCTGATGGCAGGACCTCTAGCAGCAAGGTGAGGAAGATTAGGGAGGGAGATATATGTATATCTGTGTAGAGATATGTATATGAACAAATCAATACATGGTATGCTTCACGACATAGATGATTGCATATAATAGTCTGATGCTTGCCTTGACATGTGATGCATGCATGCATTTCATAATCATTTCAGAACTCCTTTGCACCATCATCATCAAAAACCATCACCATTGGTCATTCATCATTGCAATAGCTGTATGAATAGAACTCCACTAACTGAGTTGACTACTATTTGATCTGATACAGATTTGCTTTCTGGAAGGGCATCGTGAAGCATCAACACTCTGGCTCATATCCTGCCACTGACCTCTATAACCTAGCATGGAGAGGTCTACTGCATACCCCCAACCACTTAGGCACACTGCCTAGGGGCATACCTCATGGGGCAGGAGCCCTTCAACAACAGCAGCAGCAGGACGTGGAGGTGTCAGCAGCAGCAGCAGCAACAGTAATGAGGGACTGCTGTGATCGGAGGGTTGCTCATCTGAAGGAGAAGCTGCAGCAGTACCTGGTTGCGTATGCTGACTGCAGGTGTCGGTTGGCGACAGTTCCACCATTGGCTGCTAGTGAGAAATGGGTGACTTTAGAACATGAAGAACAGGTGAGCATTATGCTCAGGTGTACATAGGCATCCAAGATTTGAAACCCCTCGGCCAGCCACCCACCATCTGCTCTCACGGTCTCATGTGGATTGAACCTGGGTCGCAGCGCTATAAGCCTTGGTGCTAACTACGGCAGCACTAATGTCTCATCCATTGCTCATACACTGGTGCATTGGTTGATCAGCTGGCGTTTCATGGGCACTTAGTAATGTGACTTTACGTTAGCTCAGCTTAAGTGAGCCGGTGAACGGCTCCCCTGTGTAACGAGTCAAACTAAAACTAAAATAGCTTGCAAAGGGCGGTAGGACCCTCATCCCATACTTCTTTTGGGCCCAGTGACATATTCTTTTGTCACTTGGGCACTGTATGGCACCTCTTGAGATATGACGAGCGAACAATGTGCTGAATTACCTTATTTGCTGATCTATGGTGTATTTTGCAGGTGCTTGACTTCATCACTGGCTTGACCATCTCAGTCTACCAGAATCTACTAGCCAAGCACAAAGGCAGCCTGGTGAACAAACCGCATCATGGACACCATGACTCAGTCAGAGCATCACAGCAGTCCATAACATACAACAGCACACACTTGTCACCTGCTACAGCTGCTGTGGCTGATCGCCACATCATCAGTAGTGCCAGATACAGCCAGCAGGCTGACGCAGCAGCCAGCCCTACAGAGAATGCAGCAGTTGTCCAAAGGTTGGCAGCAGAAGGTCATGCAGTAGCAGCAACAGCTAAGGTGGGTGTCGTTCGCGCTAGACCGCCAGTGCAGCAGGTTAAGGCAGTACCAGTGTTTGTGATACCTGGACCTCCTGTAACTGCTGCTGCGAGGGTTCCTGAAGATGTTATAGTGCAGCAGCAGCAGTTGCGCAGCTGCCCAGACCACTACACAGTCAATGTCTCTAGGGCTGAGATACCAAGTACTGTAGGCAGAGATACCAAAGTGGTTGATGTAAGGTCTTCTCCTAGTAGACCTGCAACAGCACAGAGGCTTGGGAATGCTGCACAAAGGGGAACTGGGCTAGATAGTGTGTCATCTAGTAGAGCTAGCAGTGTGTCTTCTTGGAATGATTGAGGTGGCACATTGACCAAACACGGACATTCTTGGTTGCTTTGCTCAGATTTATCAGGAGCTTGCTAGTGGGGTTAAATTGCTAGTAGCATATGTCATGTTGCTTGCAGCTTCAGCTGAAGTGCCCTGGTTCAGAGCATCGCGGTGATGAAATAATCGCCTGTCATTGTTGTCGGCACTGTGCACACAGCAGGAATGCATGCAGCTTTATATATAATCAACTTTGAAAGTCAGGTGCATGTACGCGAGAAAGCAAGTAAACAGCTTTCTTAGATCGGATCGTTGCATCTGCCGCCATTGGCGCCATCATGGGGTTGGAATGAACCTAATATGATTCATCAGGTTGGTGCGAGCCTCAAGTTGCTGAATGTCGTTTCGGAAACAACGGTTGTTAGAGCTACGAGTGCTGCTACTGAAGTCGACTGATCAGCAGTACTGGCGCAGTCCGACATTGTGAGCAGATGTGAGACGCCTGCTGTGATCAAACTCAATTTTGCTGGAGCACCGTGTTGTAGGAGCAAATTGCTGAGCTGTCACCACCTAGGAACTGCAACCCGAACCAGAAAGCAAGCCGCCAGTCGGATTGGAAGTTTCTGGGCTGACATGTTGCTTTCAACCTGCGCACTCACCCCATAGAGCACCTAGCTGTGTTGCACCCTGGTGAGTGAGCATGGCAACATAGCTACTGTGTTGACTCAACGTGGGACGTTGCTGACATAGCCACTACAACAGTTTTGTGTTTGTTACATGAAAACCTCGGACTCCTCGGGCTCGGAGCCGAGCTGACATGGCATGTCTAACAGCAGAACAGCCCGGGCCCAGAACAGGCTGCAAATGCCTCTGAATCTGGCAACCTTGAAGCTAACCTAGTCGGATTGAAACTGATGAAGGAGTCTTTCTACTCTACCAGGTCCTGGACACAATCAACTGAGCCACAGCTAGATCAGCCATGGTATGCACACTATGATGCATGCCACTTTGGCACAAACCACAACTGGGACATGCTTCCATCACAGGGTCTCAATACTGCCCTGCTGCCTGTCTGAGCGTTACTCAAGCACCAGGTCTCTCCCTTGTTGGCAAAGTGGATCCGGAACAAGGTGAAGCCGTTCTTCTGGCGCTGTAAGGGATCACCTAAGAGAATGAATGGATGACAAAAAAGCAGATTGATTTGTATTGTCAAATTGCTTCAAAAACTACTGGGGCGCCTATTGAAACTGTGCAGGTTTTAGCAGCTAGTCTGGAAAGCGTGTCCTGAGCAGCTCTTGATATAGGTCACGCAGCTGGCAATGTCTGCAGCTGCTGATGGCCTATTGTGTTTGTGGTTGCATATCACTGATGACGACGTCAGCCTTCCCCTTATGTGCAAACTGCATCACTGCCGGTGCTACTGCCTGCTGCGGCTGAGCTATGCCAGCAGCTGAGTGCAAGGTTAATACCAAAGACTGTCCCTGCTGGGCAGCCTCAACAAATGGCTTCCAATGCACTGCAAAACAATACCACCTGCTGCTATGGTGCTGCTACTGCGGCCATAGCGCAGACATTGAAGACAGTGGAAGACAGCAAGCTCTGCTGTGTCAGCCCACAGTGACAACTTGTCAGTGCTAGATGTTGTTTGCTGAACTCGCGTACATACTAGAACAAAGCATAAGCAGTCATTCAACCTACAGGGTGTTGCTGCGCACAGACTCGCGACCTACCTGAGAAAAACACTTGATAGTGAGAGCCTCCCCAGTCACAGGGTGCACCTCTGATCTCGCAATCTGCTGTCTGATCATCGCTGCATCCCCAGGCCTGCAGGCAGTAGGTTTGACCTAGACGCCGAAGCCCAGTGCTGAACGACAGCTTTCCATTGTAATTGAAGAATGTCCAAGCTGCGTTGGTGCAAGTTGGGTACACGAGTAAGCCTGTGGATTGGCAGTATGGGTTGGTGATGTTCCAAGCTGCACAATCTGCTGGCCAGTCTCCTGCATCAAGGCATTGACCACCATCTCCTGTCGCGGAGATGATCATCTTGCCGTCGCTGTCGGCTTTGAAGAGCTCTGCGATTTGTTTTCCGACTAGAAATACTGTTCCTACATCGTCGGCTAATTGCGCTTGACTGCAGGCAGCTGCTGCCAATAGCAGTACAGCTGCGAGTAGATGAGACTGCATGAGCAGAATTGTCTATGTCAAGGGCTTTCTGAGAATAGTTTTATCACACATAGTATTAGCCACCCTATCAATGCACGCAGCTTTCGGCCCCATGTAGCAAAGATGTTCCGGGGCTGAGAAAAGGGACGTGCAGGTTGGCCCGTGGCTTCGTAAAACTGCATGGTAGCTACCAATTTGTCAGTGGCCTAATCAGGCTACTGTCTGCTGATAACAGCCATCATGTTCCGTTTGGTCACCGAAACGGCAGTACCGACTCGGCAACAGACAATCTCATGCGCAACGTCATACGTTCCTCAAACAATCAGTCATCACAATGGCGTAGATCTTGCTACCGCCCTCGGCTTAGATCGCATTAGCACTTGGGATGGAGGTACTGCTGGCAGTGCGCTCAGCATTTTCTTGCAAACTATTGTTTGTAAACCACTCATGCATGAGATGGTTCATGGCGCCTCGTGGCCACGATTGTAAGGCCTCGGCTCTTCACAGTAACACACACGTGACAGGATCATCAAGTATGCGTCCCTCTGCACTGCAAAAAGGGATCTATTGCATGGACTTACAGGTCATAAATTGCTGATAGCATTAGATGTTATCAACATTCAATTGTATGTATGTACGCGTGGAGCAATCGGCTGTCCAAGCCTTGGACAGTGTATGCTGAGGCCAGAATGCAGCAGCCCCACCTATCATGGTATAATACGCCAGATAGTGGCGTCAGATGCATCTATCTCAACCTGGTTTACATCAAGCAAGTGGAATGCACCCAAAAATCTACAGAAACAACCGTTAAAGCCCAAGAAGTAGGGGAGTCACAGTGACCAAACCTCTTCAACTTGTGCTTCTGCCTGCTACTGCCTCTAGACATGGCCGAAACCAGTTCAAGTTATGCGCCTTTGTAACCAGTGTATCTGTTGCTAAGGCGCAACACCATCGCTTCTGACACAACTCTGCTAACCTTGACTTGGACAGCATCTTCGCTCGCTTAGCAGTATGCCCAATCTTTAGAGGTTGTCTGATACGTTTCACATGGCAACGCTTGACGTGCAACGTAAGCTCTTTTGGGTCATGTCTTTGTGCGCATGCTCTGTTTCTGCTGTGATCAGGCAGTGAATCTAATCAACCGTTCTCTTTACTTGCAGTACAATACGCGGATGGTTTAAAGGATACACAAGCCTTAGGTAGACCTGTTTCCACCACGCTTTGATGCCTGAAAACTGGCTGTACATCCAACGCTTCCCACTGCTGTTCACAGCGTCAGTCTCAGACGTTCAAGCGACATACGCAGTTTTACTTCGCATCATCGACCGATTCCTGACAATATTTCTGCAGGTAAACAGGATCCATACTGTTTGTTACAAGTTGGACCCTCAACATGCAAGAGCAGAACCTGCACAGATGGAGGTAAGTCCAGCAACATCTCATGCTTGCAGGTCCACGTGACGCTTTGGTAATCACGTGATGACACTACTTGGCTAGGCTGCAACTGCTTTTCGACAGGTCTCAGCAGGTTCTGGGTCGCCTGCATCATTGTATCAAAGAACCAGGTACAATCAAGGCTTGCTGTTGTGCAGGAACCAAGCCAGTATGGCACGAGACATTCAGGTTCAACAACGTGGACTATGCACATGAACTCACCATAACAGTAAGTGCATAGACAGAACATGTATCTCCCAGAACCACGATCCAAGAATAGTGAGCAGAGTGAGATCTGCAACAGCGTAAACCTAAAGCACTATTTAGCTACAGTAACACCATCACATACTCCTCTGGTGTTGCTATCAACAGTCGCAGTTGAGCTGACTCAGCAGTTGAAGTGAAGTGGATTGTGTATCTGAGTCCAAATCTACCACCATCCGCACCCATGCCCCCATGCAGCATGAATTGTTGAGCGAGCTCAACTAGCACTTGCACATACTGGATCTGCTAGCAGCAAACCTGCAGGACATGCTTGTCACAACCACAGTAGCTTACTTGGCAGTAACAAGTCACCAGTAGCAAGTAAACTTGTTCCTGCCTTTGAGGCTGGCACTGCGGACTGTGGAGATACCTGCATAAGCTGTGTTCACACAAGTAACTACTGAATGACTGACTGGATGCAGATCAAGAACGAGAATGTGATACAAGTAGATGATGTCATCGGCATGGCAAGAATCCCGCTGGACAGGGTAAGCAGCCACAGCCACAACCTGCTGCTGCTTGTCTGCATTTCTCAACCTCAGGCTGATTCATAATTTGTACTACCCCATGCTGGATGCAGACCTGGGTGGTGGTGCTGTTGTTTACAAACTGCTCAGTGTATAGCTCACTCATGAAGCCTTGCAGTATCTGGCTGATAGAGAGAATATCCGTCACGCAGCGTGTCACAATGGCTCTGCATGTAGTTTTACCAACCTAGTATCCATCTCAGCCTTTTTTCTGTCTTTTTTGTGTTCAGGCGAGGCAGTTTGGTTCTGAATCTGGTCAGTTTCCAGTCATGACACCGGAAGGCAAGCAGAAGGGTTTTGTGCACGTCACGTTGACGTACAGTGGCCAGGTATGACTTGCAATGGATGTGGTGCGTTGATGTTGGTACAATGCATGGTTGGGCATTGCGCAGTATTCAACCCCAATCAATGCATTGGTGACTGGGTGCATGTATTGTGAGTGTAGTATTGTGCATTGTCAGTGCATTGTTGCTGATGCGTTTCAGCTGATGCAATGTTGCTGATTCATTGCTGGCGTGTATGTTTGGATCTTTGCCAGCACATCACTGCCAGCAATGAATTGGCAACACTCCCCCTGCAGCGCTTTCATAGCAAAATATTGCCACTGTGACACTGCCCGGAACTCAATTCATTACTGCTGTTTCAATGCTTCCTGACATCATCAAACTATCCTGAGAATGCACTGACCCAGTTCTGTACCATATCTGCTGCCCTACTGGTGATCCCCTGTTCTACTGTTATAACACATGTCATAATGACATCTCCAGCAGCAGCAGCATCCAGGAGGTTTCCCATCATCCAGTCCCTACCCAGGAGGATATCCAGGTGCTCAACCCTACACTGCACCAGCAGCATCAGCACCTTCTTATCCCTCTGCATACCCTCAACAGCAGCAGCAGCAACCGGTAGGCTATCCCCCAGCCATGCCAACTGGGTACCCTCAAGCACAGGGAATGGGTGCTTATCCGCCACCTTCTGGTGGTTATCCTCCTGCTCAGCAGCAAGCATACGGTGGAGGATACCCGCCTGCACAACAGCAGCAGCAGCAGCAGTATGGTGGTGGTGGTTATCCACCAGCACAAGGGAGTCATGTGCCTCCAGGCTACCCTCAACCAGGTGGGGAGCAACATATGCTGTAAAACCAGTGCTGGGTAGACAGTGTGCATCATGGCCTGGCTTACAATGTGAAGAAACCCCTACCAGACAACCTGATTGCTTGCAGTATTCTGCGTAGTGTTGTGAAATGGTCATTACTGGATTTCTTTTGTGCTGCGGTCACGTGTTTCTACCAGGTACCCAAGTTGCCCCTGGAGGCGATCAGTCCAGGCTTGGCTTCCCAGGTGGAATGTCCTCCAGCACCTTGGCAGCAGGAGGACTAGCAGGTGCAGCAGGCATGGTGGCAGGAGCACTACTTGGATCAGCAGTAGGAGGCGGCGGCGGTCATCACCACCATGGTCAGGGTTTAGGCGGGCATATGGGAGGCGGTGGCGGTTTAGGCGGTGCAATAATGTCTGGTATGATGGGTAGCAGTGTCGGTGGGATGATGGGCCACTCTGGTATGGGGGTTCATGGTATGCCTTATGGAATGATGCATGGTGGTGGTCATGGGTACAAGAATAAGAAAGGGAAAGGGTACAAGTATAAGAAGCCGAAGGGGTATAAGTATAAGGGGTATAAGGGGTATAAGAGGAAGGGTGGATGGAAACGTAAGGGTGGGTGGAAGTGATGTGTCAATGGATGAGCCTGGCATCTGTGTCCACTGTACCCAGTGTGTAGCGTATGCTGGATATTGTCACTTCTGCTGCCAATGGTTACAGTATCATGATAGTGCCATGATCATGGCACTAGATGTGATGCGTACTTGCTGACGTAGTGCCAGTGCTAAGCAGCTTCTTGGTCGCGTCAGGATTGTCCCCACATGCTTTGCTTGTAGCATCAGCAGCTTTGTGTGACAGTGATAGGTCTATGGACATCAATGAAGCGATTAGTGTGCCAGAGGTCATGACAGTGCCAGCAGTTTGTACACAGCAAGGGATGCTGGCTGGTTGGTTACGACGTTGCAATATATACTATATAGGCCTACAGCATTGTGGAAGTTGCGAGCAAGTTTATATAT
>LWCB01007098.1:0-10290 GCA_001630525.1 Coelastrella sp. M60 | reverse complement strand
GTCTAGGGTACTCAAGCGGCAGCGATCTGACACTTCTTCAGAGACGGTGTTCAAGGTACCAAGGTATAACACCCCAGACATCTCACCATCAATGATGATACAACCAGCAGCAGCAGCAGCAGTGCTGCATGGTTCACAGGCTGCAAATCATGCTGCTGCTGCTGCTGCCAGCCCTGCTGCTGCTGCTGCTGCTGGCCTGTGTTCATTGCTGCCAGTGGACCTCAAGGCTGCCGAAGTCAAGTTGAGAAGTATGAGTGATAAGGAATTGCTGATGTTGGCAGCACAAGCAGTGAACATGAAAATACCAAGTCTTGAACCACCAACATTATAGGTTTCTCATACAGTTCAGGCTGCGTTATTAACATATCAAAATCTCAAGACTCCTGCTTGCATATTCGAATTGCGTACTGCTGCTGCTGCCGCTGCTGCTGTTTGAATAGTGTTTCATCAGTTGCTGCTGCATCCAGCGGCAGTTTGTTGAGGTATGCATGGATGTCAGTAGGGTCGAAAATTGCACTTGGTTGTTGATCAACAATGCATGACCTGTTATCGTCCTGTCAGCATGATATGACAGTTGTTACATATTTAAAAAGTTGATTCAGGTCTGCTGAACCACATGATACAGGTGCTCAGACTCCAAGCAGGCAGCAAGGGTGCAAGTTACGTTTTCTATGATTTACCTTATGCAGGTGGTGGTTGTACCACCACCATTAGTGAGCCTCTTTTGCAAGCATATATTATCAAGTATCTTCAGCATGTGTCTCTTGGCACATGTGTAAACTGCTTTGTGTTGAGATCTTGAGACCAAGCTCTGTGACCCGGGTTCGATCCCCGGTGAGAGCATTCTCTTTTCACTCTGTGTTGAGAGTAAGCGGTGCTTCCTGATGAGATTCTGGGTCACCTAGTATTGACATCTCTTGGCATGAGTTACTGGGTGTAAGTTGCTGTTGCACCACGCGCTTGTAAGCTTGTTTCTAAGTCTATAATCATACATGGTACAGAATGCACTCATGCGGTTGTTACATTGGTTGCCAAAACAGTAGAGTTCAGCTATCTATGGGAGATGTCATGTCTAGATTGCTCTTACGGTGTTGTTGTATCTAAATGTTGTGACGGTCCTCCCTGTTCTTTGTGTCACAAGGTGCAGTTCATTGTGATATCAAGCAGCAGATCTTTTCATGTGTATGTGTGTGTTGCAGCAGCTTCAGTGGCAACTGAATATAATGCCGTTGCATGTCGGAATCAATTCCCAGAATCTGATCCCAGAGTTGCTTCTGAGCAATGTTGTTTGTGCGTATCTCACTACATAGGGTGGTAGCTAATGCATGCTGTTTTATAGGCAGCTATAGTTCAAGAGGTGCTGGTAATATGAAAAAATCACGCAGCTTACACTGTCAGGTCTGTTGCGTGCTTGTTTTGGTGTTGTGTTTATGCTTACAATGGCATAGCGACTTTTAGGTCTGCTTCTTTTGCATCTAGGTTCTTTGCTTGCTTGGCTACCGTACCTGTTGTATGCATTTCATGCATGTGATGATGTTGTATTGGTGTTGTGTATGCAACTTGTATATTCTGAATTGTATATGTGTGACATATGAAAATCTGCAGAAACCTTATCCACCTAACCAGCTGGCTTCTCCCCCAAGGCTTTATGCAGATATGCATAGATATAGCTGGGCCTGGTTTGTTTCGATATTTTTCGGAAGTTTAAGTTATGATACGGTTACATATTGCATGTTTTTGTATGCACACTATGTATTCTATACTATGTGTGGCTTTATGTCTGTGTGTTGTCCAGTCTAGGCCTGATTTACGTGATTGACTGTTCTGCTTTGTGAGGTCGGCTGTCATGAGTTTCAATGGGACACCAGACACCTCAAAGGTATCACAATTCTTTCAAGTGCACGTATGTCTGGTTAGATTCATGTCATTCGGTTTCGGCTGCCTTGACATAGTGTTCTGTGCTTTGCCTGATTGCTGTTTGTGTCACGCCTGCTGCGTGGTGGTAAGAATGATATTGTTTGATTTTAGCTGCCTTAAGATAGTGTTTTGTTTTTCTGTGATCGCTGTCGTACTTATATGTCAGGCCTGCAGCATGGTGTTATGATCGCGTGTTATCTGTGTGCTGCTGCTTGCCTGTCAATTTGACATAGTTTTATGCGTTGTTTCTGCACCTGAGATGCTTGCTTGCTGTCTCATATTGCATGTTACGCATATGTTATGTGTGCCAATCAGGGGTAAGGACACGGCTCACATATCTGAGTCCCTTTGCAGGATCAAATGATATGCAGTTCGCCTTGGATTATTTGGTGTGCAAATAGCCACCTACTAGTATTCTCTTTCATATCAAGATATCAAGAGGCCGTGAAAAGGGGTTTCCATATGCACGGTGTGCAGATTTTCAAAGGATGGCGCTTTGATACTAAGCTTGTTAAGTGTTTGTACGGCCGTATACATTCAGGTTGAGTTGCAAACTACACATGTGTATTGCACTCTTAGTCTAGCAGATTACCGATATCGATGTTATAGCGTAAATCTTCCAACAGTGTGCTGTTCTGTCTCTGTGATCAGTGCTTTTGCCAGTGTGCCGTGCCTGTGTATATATCGTTTTAGTATTTGAGGCTTTATTGCGCAAATGGTATGTCGTCTGCCAAGTATTATGTCTTGCACAGAGACTCTCAGTTGAGTGAATTGTCCAGCTTCAGCCATGTCCGAAGAGTGCGCTGAGTTCAACTTGCATGTGCATGTGTTGTGACCAAAGGTGCATTGTTTGCAAAACTGCATCCGATCTTCAATGATGTTGTAACATGCCGTAACACCAGAGCTACTGTAACATGGTGACACTGAATGAGATTGATCTCGTGATGTAGTACTTGAGCTATAAGCATATGTCACACATGTGTGCAACGATGCACATACCAAAACAACTTGTATGATACAACACTTGAGTGTTGATATTGTTGACGCGCATGATGCTACTATGGTGAATAATAGCAATATCAACATCGATGTTATCATTCATATAATGATCAGTATATACTCGGTATATACTATATACATGTATTGAGTATATAGTATATACTCAATACATGTATATAGTATATAGTATATACTCAATACATGTATACAGAAGCTGGGAGGGGGATATGATGATTGTAGCTGAAACATGTGGGTAAGATACTCTTCACCTTGAAGTCAGCATAGAATAGTGAATCAAGAACGTCTTTGCACAGCTATGCAACACAAGCTGGCTAAATAGCTACAAAGGGCATTGCTAAGGCCTGAGCTTAGTGGTGCTCGAGTGCTAAGCTTCTTGGGCTTAGGGTGTCAAGGGTCTACTAGGGTACAGCTGTGTCAAGGGCTTGGTGCCACTTGACTACCATGGCCTTCGCATGGCCCTCTGGGCTGCACTAAGGTTCAACCTTGGCAGGCTAAGGGGGGTGCCCGTCTAGTGTGCGCCCAGACACCTCTGGAATTTTAGCACTGCCCTTCGCTTGTATGGTTGAGATGTGCATATCATTCTGTGCACGCGTACCTTGATTTTATCTGTTTGCTTGATTTTTTAAAGAATGGGACTAGTTGCCAATGGTTGCAAGCTGATGTGTGTATACCCGGTATACATGATATGATAGCAGATGGTGTTGGTTCATTGCAGATGCTTTGTGTTCTCGAGCTGTTACGACAGCCTCTATCTGTTGTATGTTTGGGTTGGCTGCAGCAGAGTATCTTAGCTGCCTACGTTGATTGTTTGCCGACACACTGAGTCAAAATTGGCAGTAGCACATCGCTTGTTAACCTGCCTCACAGGAGGTATACTGGCAGCATCAGTCGTTAGTCTCTGATTCAGCTTGCTACTGCATTACACTTTGAGGTCTGCTGTTGTGTCGCACAACATCATTGCTGGATTAGTTGCCATCACTGTGTTTGTTGCTCTGGGCTCTCTTCTGCGAACTGGCTTCCCCAATGCATGTATGTTTCATTCAGGTTTCGACTCACTATGCTGGGCAAATTGATGTACTGCTGTCTCAACAATACGTTGTATTTGCCGAATGCAATCCCGGGGACACATTCTTTCAGAGAGATCGGGGACGACAGCGTTTTATCACCTGCGTTGCTTCTTTGTCTGATAAGCCTTGGGCTCAAATGGGCCTAGTAGAGTCTGCTTCATCAGAAAGTGAAAAAAGAAACGGTAATTTGGTTCGTGCAGCAACATGCCAGTTGGCAAAGAGTTTACCGCATTCACTTTGTGTGCAGGTTATACTGGTGTCATTGGAGTGTGGTCTGGGCAGAGTTTGGCGTTCTTCTTATCTTACTGCGTGTCCCAATATCCACAGCAGGGGCGCTAGTCGCATCATTTATCAACCTGCTGTGCACTGTGTTTCAGGCTGTGCTTTCTGTGTGTTTTGTATGCTCTTATGTACAGACTGTTTTCGATGATCAAGTGAGGCAGCTGCTCAGCAGCAGCAGCAGCAACGGCCACTTGTGGGGCTGCTGCTGCTGCTGTTGCTGCTGCAGCAGCATTTTATTACTCCACATCAGTTCTTAGCTCCTGTTGCAACCAATTCAACGGTGCTGCTGCTTGCAAGTAGCATTGTACCATGTTTGAAGCTGCTGGTACCTGTACCATCATAGTGCAGTTGTGTGATGGCATCATGGATTGTAATGGCAGTTAATTCTGCAACGGCAGTAGACTGTAAGGCTCTGCTGAACACAGTCATGCTGCAGCTGCCTGCTTGGTTTGCTGTGTCAATGCTGCACCACGTGGATGTTGTTATGTTGACTGTAAATGAGTTAGCCATTCGACAAACAAGGTGCCTGATACAGCTGGATGGTATGCACTGCATGTTGACTGCGTGCTGCATATCTCGAGAGCTCTTGTGCAATTCAAGAAAACAAGGTGCAACAACTGCTTGCCATATTGTCAGCTATGACTGAGTCAGCGACCCACTCAATTACATTCACCACACGGTATGAGCTAGGCCTCTTCACCATGCCATTGTTAATGTTAGCCATGCGACAAAGCAAGTTGCCTATCACAGCTGAGCATAGCAGCAATTGCCTTTTAACATCCACCAGCATTGCTTTCACTTTGCTGCACAAGCCAAACTTTCTCTCGCAGCTGAAGCATTTGCACTGGGGCTGCCACGCAAAGCTGTCTCATCAATACGTGGAGATGTGCTTTGCAGCCCAAGTCTCTTACCCGGAGTCAACTGTTTGTAGTCTCAGCACCGTGACTATTGACACAGTGCTTCAGTGTCTCATGTAGCCAAAAGCACACAGTAGCGCAGTTGCTGCAAAGTGTGGCTCAGCGCTGAACATACTAGGAGATTATGCAGAGCTATTTTGGGCATATCAAACATTTCATGGCCAGTTTTGTCTACATGCTAGTACGCAGCGAACTTAAACAGCATCAGCTTATTGTCAGGCGCATCGCTCGTTGGCGCAGACAATATATAGGAACTTCTGATACGATGATGGTCTTCTGATTAGATGAAATAAACATTTTCCGACTTCGAACCGAAGTTACACAGTGTTGGCGCCAGCGACAACTGGCTCAACACACAGGCAACCTATAGGGGTAATGAATCAGTATTATAACTGAATTTGGGCGTGACAACCCGTACAGCAAACCTCGGTAGAGAGATGGCCTGCTGCTGACGAAACGACAGCGCGGAATATGCTCTTTGAAAGTGTGATGTTACTGCCAAATTGTAGGAATCAACTCTCACGGTCATTGTAACAACTGTTGCTGATATACTCTGATCTATGCGGCTAGGTTAGCTGTATGGCCAAGCGCGGGATGCTCCGCGGACACTGCACGATGACGAGTAGTAGACACTAGAACCGCACTAGATAAGGCCGACGGCACCACATACGGTTGCACATCGTAACTCTTTGTTTGGATCGAAATGCGCTACATCAGTAGTGCTCGTTCTTGACAGCTCTCAGTGCGCCCAGCACCTGTGAGCGGTGTTGTCCAACCAATAAGGAGCGCTATGAACAGATTACACCCACTTACCAATACAATCGTTACTAGGATTAATATCTAAGCTATCAACGAGTAAGGCTTCACGTGGACTACAGTTCACCGGCTGACATTTATGATGATGGTGACGCTGGCCAGCCTGCAAGCAGTTGGTTAAGTCAGGCAAGTGCCGTATGCCTTTTCCGGCAACAACGTATACTAATTAATGAACACAGTAGATTCAACCAAGCTCTGGTCGCTCAAAATCCGGCATGGCATTACATGCTGGTTGTCAAGACCCTTGGCCCATTGCCAAAACATACTGCCAGCTGCCACTTCGAGTTGATGTTTCCTTGCAAACCGTCTCTGCTCAGGACAATGCACTTCCATATGTGATGGTTTGTGCATATCTTTATCTGCAGCAGCCGCTGTACTGCCGTTGGCGGTTTGAGTGTAGGTCTGTTCCAAGTGTTACACACCATGAAAACGACAGTCACTTATCGCTCATAAATTGTGAGCAAGCAGTAACTCACGAGTAACAAACAATGCATCATTATCATGGAGCGGTCTCAAACCCACCATTGCCCACGTTGCATTGGTTTGTTGGCTGAATCTTGTGCAATTTTGCTGTTGGTTGATCACAGGGCTTCGCCATCATCCAGTTACCCACCACGGGCAGCGGCAGCAGCAGCAGCAGTAGCCTGTGCAAGCGATGCAACAAGAGGCTTCAGGTAACCCCCAGCAGCAGCGGCAGCAGCAGCAGGCGTGTGGCAGCAGCTTAAATTCATTGGTATCTGTAGCAGCATCATTTCAGGCAGAAACTGCTGATCAAATATCCCACAAGATCAGCAGTGTAGATGCACAATCAGAGATCAAGATTAGAGATCACCATGCTTCTCATCAGGGCGATCACGATCACGTTGTTGATGATGACGATCTCAAAGCAGTGCAGCAAGCGATTGTGATCGCAGAAAATGGCAGCAGCAGCAGCAGCAATGACCACAACTTGCATATGAAACTGCAGCTACCAGGTAAAGCAGCAGCAGCAGCGGTTGTGAAAGCAGACTGCTTGCCGGTGGGTTTTGACACAAACGTTGTGTGTATGACGGCAATGCATCGACAGACAATGGACAAGGGACCGCCATATGTAACTAGTGCTACCGCTGCTGCTGCTGCTGTCGCTGGCAGCAGGGATGGGACAGTGGCACCATCCAGTCACAATGCTGCTGCTGCCAGCAGCAGCAGTGATCCAGATAGATCATCACCTGTCAGTGCCACAGATGAAGCCAGCAGAGCTCATGGGCAGGATAATTGGTCAAGCTATGATGCTGCCGTTGCTACTGCCACTGCTGCTGCTGCTGCCACTGGACGATCAAGAGCTGCTTCACCAGAGAATCCTGTGGGCGTTACAGAGTCTGGAACACAGCCACCAGCAGGAGCTGCAGCAGCAGCGGCAGCGGTGTCAGGTACTGCCAGTGAGGCGCAGCAGCAGCAGCAGCAGCCGCAGCAGCAGCAGCAGCAGCAGCAATCAGGTCAAGCTGCAGTACCAGTAAAACAAGTAACTGACGTGCGTTGTGCTCAGACAGCAGCAATAGCAGGTAGCCCTTTTCTTTTTCGACAGACAACTCTCAGGGCATTAATTGCACCCAGTCTGAATGTTGCAAGCAGCAGCCAACCAATGCAGCAGCAGCAGCAGTCTGCTCCTTTAGTACTAGAGCCAATGAGTAGGGTTGTGCGGTCGGGGCCTGCAGCTACGCCACTGCTGCCAACCCAGCAGCAGCAGCAGCAGCCGGTCAACTTACTGGGACCATTCACTGTTGCTGCAAGCGGTTGGCTTAACACAGGCGCTGCCGGCAATGCTCCATCATGGCGGTTGAGAGCTCTTGAGCAGCAGCAGCAGCAGCAGCAGCAGCAGCAATTGTATCCTCAGTCCCAGCAGCAGCAGCAGCAGCAGCAGCAGCAGCAGAGGTTCTCCGCATCACCTTTGCAGCAGCAGCAGCAGCAGCCGCCACGCCCGCACACTGTCCCTGATCGGTCAGCAGCACTGGTGCCAGACATTGCTGCTGCAAGGAGCAGTGCATTCCTGGTTCCGGCTGGTTCAACTGTCAGACTTTCAGACTTATTTACTCCAGATGTTTGTGCGAATGCACATCTTGCATTACAGCAAAAAATACAAGCAGCATATCATGCTGGCTTCTCAGATGCAGTGGGATACTGCCAGCAGCAATTCAGGCATCAGCAACAGCAGCAGCAGCACAAGGGGAGTGCTGCTGCCGGCGCTGCTGCTGCTGCTGCTGCTGCAAGTGCTGCTGCTGCTGCTGCTGCTGCTCTGCCTCACTCTGGAGGTTCTAAGCGTTACAGGGTTCAGAATGTTTCAGATCCGGGTTCAAGAGCTGCTCAGAGGCACAGAACCCTAGAGCAATCAGGCTCAGAGAAGCCAGCAGCAGCAGCAGCAGCAGCATTGACACCAATAGCAGCGGCAGCATCAATACCGGCAGCGACTGGGGCAGCACCAGCAGCAGCACCTACACCAGCAGCAGCAGCGCATGGTTCACAAACTTCTAATCCAGCTGCTGCTGCTGCTGCCAGTCCAGCTGCTGCTGCTGCTGCTGCTGCCGCTGCTGCTGGCCTGTGTTCACTGCTGCCAGGTGACCTCAAGGCTGCAGAAGTCAAGTTGAGAAATATGAGTGACAAGGAATTGCTGATGTTGGCAGCACAAGCAGTGAACATGAAAGTTCCAACTATTCCACTGCCGATGCAGACACCAGTTGGGAGTGGTGCACACAGAAGCAGTACCGCTGCTGCTGCCACTGCTGCTGCTGCTGCTGCTGGTGGTGGGATGCCTGTAGCAGCAGCAGCAGCAGCAGCAGGTTCTCAGGGTGTGGGTGGTACATCGTTAGAAACTCAACAAGGACCAACCACTCAGAGTATGGAAACAGAATCAGCTAGCCCAAAACCTGGTGTTGCATCTCTAGCTGCTTTGACATGTGCAAGTCAGCCTCAGCTTAAAGTGCCATCAAGGCAGCAGTCAGCGGTAGCAGCAGCACCAGCACCAGCAGCAGCAGGGACCCTCGCACTGTTGTCCGGTTCAGACCAGCCAGATCTGGCATCCGTTGGTAGGGGCACAATGCAAGCTGCAGCTGCAAGCAACACCACTGCTGCTGCTGCTGCCAATGCTGCTGTCACTGCTGCTGACTTCGTTCAGCAGCTTGTACTGCAACTGCAGCAAGGAAATGCAGGTGCCACCACTGCACCAGATTTAGTTGATTACCAGCCGACTGATCTGCACACTGCTGCCGCTGCTGCTGCTGGCAGCAGCAGCAGCAGGACTATGATTGCAGCATCGCAAGCACTGCAGCATTTGATGCAACAAACTCAAGCTGGTGCCTCAGCGAGCGCATCACCTTCATTCAGATCGATAAGCATCTCTGCTGCTGCTGTTGCTGCTGCTGCCGCTGCTAGAGAAATTCAGCCGTCGCCGCCGCTGCTGCTGCCAGCTCGTCCCAGCTCTGGATCTGATGGTCAGTTATTAGGATCAGGTAACATGTTACAACAGTTGTTACAACCGGATTCTAACATTGAAACGCTTGAGGACCTTTTAGATGCATTGGGCAACAATGTATAGCAACAGAGCTCATACTTTGTCTGCATTTATATCAGCAGGTACTTGACATGATATAACAATGTGTTACAAACTGGGTTGTGACATGTGTTACACATGTTGATCTTGTCCAAAGTATGGGGTAGAGAGGCTATGGCTGATCAAGGGTTGTCATGCTGCCACCAATGAAGATTATGCATGCCAGATTGTCCACTAGTTGTTAGACGGGATTTGTCATTTTAGTTAGATGGGCTTTATTATTCAGGTATACGGTATGGTTCATTCAGTTTACAGGGCATTGTTGCTCACTGAACCCAACAGCTTTCGGGCTGTTAAGGGGAGAGTTGAACGGTTGATGATTTATATATGCATACATGTGTGTATGTGAACCAACCTGTGCAGCCTCAGTCGTTTATTTGCATCTGGTTTTGCACAGATACGTAAGTAACCAATACATGCGAATACATCACATATACATTTTCAAAAACGAAGCCTTATGCAATATCGTGATCTGGTGCTTGCATGCTAAGTAGCCTCAGTATCAAATCACCACCATAATGTGAACGGTCTACACCGTGACGACTGTTGCCATGACATTTTTCAGGATTTGGCTCTGGCTGCACACTGAATTCTTTATGTTTGCCAGACTGGCACTGCGTAGTGGCTCAGTCAGAGGGTGTTGCTTGCCACCCAGAGAGTTGAAGCACGTCTTGTTGTTTGTCTTTCT